>BPLS01030252.1:604494-619277 GCA_019656275.1 Rhododendron kiyosumense | reverse complement strand
TCTCTCTCTCTCTCTCTCTCTCTCTCTCTCTCTCTCTCTCTCTCTCTCTTTCCCTCTTGCTCTCTGCTCTCTCTATTGCTCTCTCGGTCACTCTTTCTCTCTCCTACATTGATTCATGGATGATACCGATATGCTCAAGAGTGATCTACCATCGAGAGTTGAGGTTACACCACCCCCGATCCCTCCAGAGGGTGACGCGGTGATTGGGGAGGTTTCGGAGACCTTAAGGGTCTCGGTTTTAGTGCCTATGGCCAAGGAGGCTATGGCCTCGGCCACTGTGTAGGGCAGCGGTGGCGGTGACGGTGGAGCGGTCGGTGGTGACTGAGTCTCGGTGTGTCCAGGTGCAAAGGCACCGAGGGGTGAGGACGAGACACCGGGCCGATCGAAGGGTGCAATAGGTTTGGAGGAGAGGGCCGCGGTGGCCAAAGATGGTGGCAGCTCAGAGGGGGCAGCAGAAGAGACGGAGGTCTCTGTCGTGAGACAATCTTGTGCCGATTTGGGGAAGGACCCCATTGTCAAGGAGGAGCTGGTGGAGGAGCGGGAGACACCGGCCATGTTCATAAGCAGTGGCGCAGGTGCAAGGTCGTCGCGGCCCATAGGTGTAGGGGACTTTTTAGAAACAGCGTCCCTTGTGGACTTGGTGGAGACACTACGAGGGGTACCTTGGCTGGCAGAGGCTTTGCTTGAGTCCCGTGAGATGGAATTACAGGCCGAGCTCGAGACTGGAGCGGCCGAGGGGCCACGGGTTGAGGAGGAGGAGGTTTTGGTTCTACGGAGGACCGTGGTGCACGAGGCGACTGCGGTCCTTGGGCGGGACCGGCCTTTTACCAAGGAATCTTACATGCCAATTTGGCACGCGGTGGTGCATTCGCTGTTGGATGCCTACAGGCCAGAGAGGACTATTTACGATGAGGCTTTAGTCCTGAGGGACCTACAGCAGCACTTGTCCTTGCGATGAGATGAGGTATACTTTGATACTCACATTTCAATACAATGCACTATGCTTCTTAATTCCATGCTTTTGAATATCATGCCTATTCATCGGATCATTCCTCTTATTATAACAGGAAATAAAGATCTCGTGCTACGATGATGCGGGCGATGCGCCTCAGTTTTGGGCGAGACTTCCAGAGGCGGCGAGGGTGACGATGAGGGAGGCAGGTTTCGGGGAGTATGTTAGTATACTGACGAGGGCGAGCAATGATCACCAGGTCAAGGCACTCGTCGAGAGGTGGTGCGACATGACAAACTTGTTCCACTTCTCTTTCGGCGAGATAACAGTGATGCCTTTAGACTTCTCGGCGATCATTGGTCTGAGGATCGGAAGTGACCCCATCCCCTGTGATGCTATGACGAGGAGCGATCCCAAGCTTCAGAGGCGTCTCCTGGGGTATAGGCTGAGGGCAGAGAAGGGGGATGCACCGTACGCTCAACTTTTAGACTTTTGGGTAGAGCCTCCAGTGGGTAGGGTCCAGGAGGAGCAGATGGCGAGATGCTTCCTGCTATATGTAATTGGTGCGTCCCTGTTTCCTAATAGGCGCAACCAAGTACACCTTTCTTCCTACCAGCGCTGAGGAATATTGGGGAGATTGCCTGTTTTGACTAGGGTGGTGCGGCTTTAGGGGCGTGCTACACCTTCATAGGGTCTCTTTCCCAAGGAGTGGGGAAGAGCCTTGGCGCCTACTGGAGAGTCTAGGAGGTATAGCCCAAAATCTTGCTTTTCCTCTTAGTTTTTTAGTTGTTCATCATTCTTTGTATATACTGTGTTAACTTTTAATGTTTTGAACTTTGCAGCTTTTGACGTACAAGGTACTGGACATGTACCCTCCCACAACATCGTGTCCCAGTAATGTGATACTTCCTCGAGTGCTCCATTGGTTAAAGGAGTATCGAGGAGTGAAGAAAGGAAGGGCAACTTGAACGCTTACCGCCTTTATTTGGATGAGCTGCGTCCTAACCGGGTATCCAATACTTTCTTGATGGTTTATTTCATGCTTTCTGTGCACTTCACCCTGTCAGTATATTAATATCCGACACTCTTGACTACAGGTCTATTGGCGTATCTGGGATCGTTTTGATGTCCCTTGCGTAGCTCACAACTGGGAGGTGGTGAGGGGGAGAGTGCTTTTAGAGTCTCCTTACTGCTGGCAGTGGTACCTGAGCGACTGGGTATCACGTCAGTCGCTAGGGCTGGACACTTTTTTAGTCCCTGGACCACTCCCTTCTCTTGTGCTAACAACGAGCGAGTATACGCTAAAGGAAGTTGAGCTGTTCACACAGCCGGACCTTCAGCTAGAGCCGCTTTCCAGGCTGGTGCTGACTACGCGGAGTACAGACATCAGCGCTTAATGAAGAGCTCTGGGATCCATGCTGCTTGGGAGGCGATACAGTAAGCATGGGGTAACAAAGGTGGTAGAGGAAGAAGAAGAGAGAGGAGGAAGAAGAGGAGACGAGGGAAGAGGAGGTGGAGGTTGCGCTGATGGCGAGGGCCAGAGCGCGGCCAGGTTGCCTGCACTTTCCTGGACAGTGGATGTAATGACCGCTCATGGAGTCCTTGGCCTAGTGGAGGTTCTACATCCTGCGGTCGAGCCTCTAGGGTTCCTTACTCAGCTATGACATGTTTTCATTAGTGAATTTGCTATCATCGCCGCACATTCTAATTATCTCTTTCATTGCGCAGGTGACTCTGGAATATGCTAGGGAGTTAGCAGCGGCCATGATGGTCCTGGAGCAGCTTGTGCGCCAATATGCCATGGGTCATCCTCGTCAGTGCTGACTCATGTTGGAGGAACGACGGTAAACCCTTGAATTTTAGCCACTTATCTCATTATCCTTGTCCATGATTATGATGCAAACACTATATGAATGTTATGCTATTGCAGGCTGGAGGAGGGGCTTCATGAGGGTTACGTCGGAAGTCTGTTCGCATGCCTGTGCAGCAGGCTTCTTTTGCTGGCTCTCGAGCGGAAAGGCCATCGAAGAGATAGTGACACTCCGGTGGTACCGAGGAAGAGCCTATCGCCATTTCCGACGAGACCGAAGAGCCTACGGACATTGACCTGGAGGATATCTTTGGGAGTACCATTCCCAGGGTCACTCGTACGCAAGAGGACGTTGGTTGCCAGCTCCGAGGCGGATGAGGAGGTTTCTGAGGAGGACGAGGATGGAGAGGATGAGGATTGAGTTTCTTCTTTTGCTTTTTGCCTTTTGACGGAGCCTGCGTGCTTCCCTTTGTAGGGTGCCTGTTTTCCCTTGGTAGATAGGATTTTGAGCATCATACTTGCAAGCCTTCTTTAGCTATGTACTTTGATTCACAGATACCTAGGGGTCTATATATCTATGTATGGAAATCATTCTTTCAATGTCTTTATCATTCAGTTTCTTTCATTGCTGCTGTTCAACGAGAATGGAATAACTAAGATGCTCACCAAAATGTACAACTAGCCACATATCATAAAATTGAGTCCAATACGTGGTGTACAATGGGAAATATATTGACAAAGGAATAGAAATCAAAAGAATAATCAAACGAATTTTGAAATTAACACTACATATGAGAATTTACATAAATGCCCTTGCTGCAGGCTCAACACGACTACATATGATAATGGCAATTCTCAAAGCTTGATATATGACTTGAAAGTTTGACCTTATGCTTGGGACACACTCGAAAACTAAGAAAACGTTGACTTTAAAGGGCGACAACTTTGAATTTTGACCTAGGACTCGAGCTGGAACTTGGACTAAGTCACATTCGACTGATATGACCTATGTGACTCAAGAAGCAACTTAAAGCGGCTTAAAACGCAATTCGATGCCTTGACGCGACTCAAGAATGGGATTATGTCGACTTTTTGTACCACGACCTTGAATTTTGGGAGTAGACTCAAAACGAAACATCCTTGAAGTCCCAAACGCTTGTTGGAGTGAGTTCTGGCAGTTGATGGTACCCCGAGACACATCAAATCCATTCCATACCCTTGCTATCAAAAACTGCAGAAATGCAGACATAGCATGCCGTGCATGTCTTCAAAATGCCGTGCGTTATGTCTCAAGGTTTCACGGAGTACCAATGCTACACCGTGCTGATTTCTTGGATTTTATATACCGCGCATTGCTCCATTATGCCGCGCATTGCTCCATTATGCCGCGCGTGATTATTTTCCTGACAGTCTTCGTTTTGCTGTTTCCTAAGGCAAATTGCACAATGGTTGAAGCTTGACCTGTTTAATGGCATTTTTGAGCCAATACATGTCTGCATTGTACTTCCATGCTATGACTAAGCCTTTTCCTATGTAAAACTCATGGAAAATTTACACTTTTGAAACCCAAGGCTCTTTGAAAGATGAATTTGTTTTCTCCACTCTTCCTATAAATTTAGGCCACTCAACTCCAAATTCTCTTCATCCCACTCTACTCTCATTCTTCTAAAGCTTTGTCTTCCTTGCAATGGCCCTTTCGCTCACTGATTCGCTCCGCCCATGGTTGGTCTCTGTCACGCTCCAAAATGAGAAGTGACCAGCCATGAACCACAAGACCAAAGCTCGTAGAACATGTAGCCTAAAAAGAAATTTTATAAAAACTCCCATGCAGGGATCCACCAAACAGTCAACCATTTTTATTAATTAAGAACATCCCCAACCAATAAATTCCATAAAAAGAATGGGGCACAAACATCCCATGAACCAAATAAAATCCAGTGATCTAACAGTAATAAAAGAATCCATTATCTGTCAAAAGTTTCAAACGCGGAAGCGATTAATAAAATAAAAGGATGAAACACCCTAAGGAGGTCAACAAAAGAAAATCCCCGAGATGCCACCAGAGTCCTCCTAATTGCCCAACTTGCCTGAAACAAAAGTCGGAATAAATTTGTCAGCTGACGAGCTTAGTGAATGGTCAAGCATGTATATTAGAATAAAGTTCTAAAACATGGCCAAAAATAGATTATCATGTTAACATATTTTGGCATATGAATGTGAGCATCAAACCAACAAATAAGGCCATAAATCATTTACCAATAAATCTCAATGGTGATCACAAACCAATCTCCAACAACAATAGGGAACCACAATCAATATCGATAGAACCAAATGCTAGTGAATAAATGTCTCATAATTGGATCCAATATCGTATCTTAGAGTCACCACGAGTAGGCAGCCCGTGGAACTTTTCCCCAAGAATGATCCAGCAAAAAAAAGCCGTTGAGCATTAGAGTCATCGGCCTAACCCGGGTTTCTTCTCTAATGGCTAGAGTTACCCGCACACAAAGGATTAATTTCCCTAGACTTTTCAAAATACGTTCCCAATAATATTCACAAAGTTCTCACCAAAAAGATTATCAAAACAATAAAGAATTTCACCAAATGTTTTACCACATGTCGATTTAAGTAACCAAATAAACAGATACGGGTTTCCAATTCCAATCATAAAATTTTCTAAACAATAATTTAAAGGACACGGGAAAGTTCGAAAATACGTCACATGCTTAACCACTCACCTGAGCCCAAAAGTAGTACGAACGAACAACGCAAAATGAGACTACCCTGTACACAAAAAAATAGAGCATACGAGTAACTAACTAATTCAAATATAATACTGACAACACAAGTTAGGACACTACTGTTATAAAATTACCCTAACCTAAACATTCCTAAGCCAACAGTAGCCTCCAAAAATCCACTTACAACAACCCCAACGAGTTCTTTGATTTCCAAGAACAATATCACGTCACCGCCTGTTACTCCTTCCAAATAATCATCTTTGGTCACCAATAATCTATGTATAAGGCACCTATAAGTATATCAGTCCAAAACCATTTATGTCAAAATCTCTATGCAATTTTATTAAACTAATAACTCTCCCCAATTGATCTGAAACTTCGAAATCCCTTCCTCAGATCACCAATTCACTAGATCATGACCTCCTCACATAAATCCTCACGCACAGCCACGCACACAAATAACCTCCAAACTCCATATTCCAAGTGCAACAGTAGAATAAAAAGAGAAGAGGAAAAACAAGGAAAGAGACGAAGAGGACAAGACCAATACCATAACTGATCGAGTCCGTGGCTGCAGCTTCCTTTCTCTCAAACGATACATCAGATGTAAAAACCCTCGCCAGTTTACGTTTATAACGCTAAGCACTACTCTAAACTGCCCACTACTCCTATTGCCCTAGCTACTAGCAAACTAAATAATTAAAATTTAGATAGATAAATAAAAAAATAAATTTACTTATTAACCAATCCAAACTAACACAATTTTATAGAGTTATCATCTAATACCAGTATTTTACCCAAAATCAATCTCATGCTCCAAAAATTTTAACCACGAAAACAATACCCATAGAGCGCACAAAATAATTAATTGGGACCCACACCATAACACTTCCAATTAATAATGATCCAAAATAACTAATAAGATAAATAAAAATCTAGGCCGTAACAGTCTCAATGGAGGTTGTCAATTGGCTCAACTTCTGAGCTCATGATCTCTATTCCATGAGGTACCTTCGTAATATCCATTTTCGCCCTGAGCTCTTGAGGGCAGCCGCGAGTTTTTGGGATCCCAAGGTCCATGTGTTCCGTTTTGGCGAGCAAGAGTTTTGTCCTACCATGGAGGAGTTTTGTGCTTACCTTGAGGGCTTCGGCTCGGGAGAAGTTATCATCCCTCCTGTACGTGAGAGCATCCATAAGGTCTTGGCCGCGATCCTTGGATTGAGTAGCAGTGCTGCCCGCTACTTAGTTAGCGATGGTCAACTCAATATAATGCGACTTATTGAGATGTTCTCTCCTCTCGGCGATCTCGCAGACATAACCTGCCAAACTCGGTGCATGACTGCCCTTTATATGTGCCTGCTTGCAACCTATCTTTTGGTATCCTCCGCCGGTCATGCTAGCTCAGTACTGGTCAGCGTTGCTGTTCAAATCGAGGCTCGAAAGGATGTGATTCCCATGGTTTTGGCTGAGACATTGATGGGTTTGGACAAAGTTCGTTTCTGGAGTGGTAGTGACTTTCAGGGGTAGTCCTCTCCTCCTACAGATTGGTTTCTCACTCAGTTCTCCATTTTTGTGTTTTTCTCACGTTCTCTTTTTATCTCAACGCTCGGTTTGGATTTCTATAGTTTCTTACTTATTTTTCTCTCTTTGTAGATTTGGCTTTGTGATAAGGTGAACGTGCTAACCATCCCTCTTGGCAATTGGGCGTATAAGGCTAGGCTACTGTCCCTATGATGCTTTGAGTTTGCAGACAGACAAGTTCCTGAGTGGGCCAACTTCTTTAAGTGCCTGCGAGCTAAGACTATTTCTTAGAGGTGCCTGTGGCTAGACCTTCCACCTATGACAGTGCATTTTATGGGCCCCCAGTGGGTCATTTTTGCTAGTTTGGAGGCTTTCACTTTCTATATTCCTTATTGGATTCAACGTCAACTTGGCCTTAGACAAGAGGCCCCTGTGGAGGTTGTGGTAGATGTCGTTCTGCCCCTCTTTCGTCACTCTGTTCTTTGCAACATCAGTGATTTTGGAGAACTCGTGAGGTGATCGATGCACATCCTTACCCATCTGTGATGGTTTGCGGGGGCTACCGGAATTGGCTTAGGAGGGACATCGCTACGAGGGCTGGAGCCTAAGGAAACTGACTCAATCTTACTATCCTAACCATGGAATAAATTATGGACCCGCTTTCATCATGTTGCACTATTTTTGCCTTCGAAAGTCATGCTCAACCTTATGTATTAGAAGCAGTTATTATAATAAAATAAATTGTGGAGGGTTTCCCCTTCCTTGATTCAGCTCTTTGAATTCTTACAACCTGGATTTTTATTTTGATTGATTGTGACTAGGCCTCAAAGTAAGGCTGCCTACGTATCCTTATAGTGAAGGAATCAGGTTATAACGTAGTTCAGGGTATGGTTCACTCTGGTTTTGACACTCTCCTTTTGCGCTCTAAATTTTGCCTTGTACTGCCCTTTCGGGTTTTTGGCTTAGCGAGCTCATCCATTATTTGCCTTAATTTTTGCTTATGATGCCCTTGTGGTCTTTCAACCCAATAGGCTTTTGCTTTAATTTTTGCGTTGGACTACCTGACCTGGCGGTTTTTAGCCCAACGAGCTTCTCTCAGGGATAATAGCACTTAAGCTGATCCAGGTTGACAAGAGTTGCAAATTCATTCCCGTCCAAGTCGATGAGCTATGTAGCTCCTCTTGATAGGATGGTCCTGATGATGTATGTCCCAGACCACTTTGGTCGGAATTTTCCACGTGGATCGTAAGCTGGTGCCCTGATTTCTTTTAAAACCATATTGCCTTCTGATATCGCCTTCTGATAGGTCCCTAGGCTTCACCTTTTTATTGAACGCGTACACAATTCTCCTCTGATACCCTTGAATATGATAGAGAGCCCTTAATCGGCGTTCGTTGAACAACATAAGCTCTTCAAATCGATCGCTTAACCATTCTGTCTCCTGGACCTCACACTCGATCATAGTCTGAAGAGATGGAACTTCTAACTCAATGGGAAGTACAGTCTCCATACCGTAGACCAACAAGTAAAGGGTTGCCCCTGTTGGTGTACATACGGACGTGCGATACCCCCATAAGGCTAATGGCAACTGTTCGTGTCAATCTCTTGTGGATTGAACAGTCTTTTCCAGAATGGCTTTGATTGTTTTGTTAGCTGCTTCTACGGCTCTATTGCTCTGTGGCGGGTAGGTTGTTGCCTTATGTACTTAGATCTGGAACTCATCCAAAACTTCCCTAGCTCTCCCCTTGAAATGAACCCCATTGTTAGATACGAACGCCTGAGGGACTCCATACCGATAGATGACGTTTCGCTTAATAAAGTGAGTAACTTGTACTGCAGTTAAGGTGGCATAAGAAGTAGCTTCCACCCGTTTAATGAAGTATCAATGGCTACCAAAATGAACTTGTAACCATTAGACACTGCTGGCACGATTCTCCCGATGGCATCGATTCCCCATACCAAACAAGGCCATGGCGAGGTCATTTAATGCAGTTCAGATGGTGGGATGTATATGAGATTGGCATGGATCTGGCATTTGTGGCATCGCCGTACGTATTCCACACATTTTGTCTCCATGGTGGACCAGAAATATCCCTACCTAAGGATCTTCTTGCCAAGCATCATGCCATTCATGTGAGGACCACACACACCTTCATGGATTTCCTCTACTACTCTTCTTGCTTTTGCACCATGGCGGCATAAGTTGTGCATGTCGCAGTGCGACCTTCGATATAGGTTTCCACTGCAGATGATGTATTGAGTTGCCATCCTCTGGAGGGCGATCTTTTCTTTCTTGTTCGCCTCAATAGGGTATTCTCCTCTTTCCACGAATCTCCAAATTTCATAATACTAAGGGTGACCATCATTGGGTTCGTCAACAGCCATGACATGCTGGTATACCGGTGTATCCCTTTGTTCAATTACAATTGGCATCAGCTTCACACCAATGGGAATTTCAACCATGGATGCCAGTGTGGCCATGGTGTCCACAAACTGATTTTTGAGCCTCGGCACATGAGTAAAAGTTACCTCGTTGAAATGAGGGATAAGATCTTTAAGATCCTGATGATATGGCTTTAGCTTTTCCTCTTTGACTTTCTAATCACCATTGACCTGTGATACTACCAGGTTGGAATCTCTCACCACCTCCAATTTCTCTATGCCAATTTCAATTGCTGCTTCCATACCTACAAAGCAAGCCTCATATTCCGCTTAATTGTGAGATCTGTCGGGTTCTATTAGCAATACACTAATTCCAAACCCTTTCTAATTAGCAGCCCCGTCGAAATACAACTTCCAAACATTTTCAGCTAGAGTCACTACGTCTTCGTCAGTAAACTTCAACTCAGCATCTTCACCTCCTTCAACTAGGCAGTCGGCTAAGAAGTCAGCAATAGCTCTTCTTTTTACAGACTTCCTAGTGACATACTTTAATTCAAATTCTGACAACATCAGTAGCCATTGTGCCATCCTTCCCGTAAGGGCTGGTTTTTCGAATAGGCACCTGAGGGGATCCATTCAAGAAATAAGCCTTATTAGATAGGTTAGCATTTAGTGCCTCAACTTCTTGGAAGCTCAGACGAGTGCCCAGCACGTCTTTTCCAATGGAGTATAACGCTCCTCACATCTGACCATCTTTTTGCTTAGATAGTAGACAGCCCTTTCAACCTTATCGTCTCCTTCCTATGCCAACATACACCCCATAGAAGATAGAGTGACTGATAAGTATAGGACCAAAGGTTTTTCTGATGCAGGGGGCATTAATACCGGTGGATTTTGCAGATAAGTCTGACTCGCTTCAAAAGCTTTCTGGCATTTGTCATCCCATTTGAATGGCACACCTTTCTTGAGCAGGCGGAAGATTGGCTCGCAGGTCAAAGTTAGTTTGGCAATGAACCGACTAATAAACTGCACCTTGCCAAGGAAGCTCCTTACATCCTTTTCAGACCGTGGCGGCTCAATTTCAAGAATAGCCTTAATTTTGGATGGATTGACCTCGATACCTCCGGTGGCAATCATGAATCCGAGCCTTTTTTCGGCTGTGACTCCAAACGTGCATTTGGTCGGGTTAAGGCACATCGGTACTTTCTGATCCTCTTAAAGAATTTCCTGAGTACAGATAGGTCTCCTTCTCGCTCCTTGGCCTTAACGATCATGTCATCAATGTAAACCTCTACTTCTTTATGGATCATGTCGTGCAACATGGTCGTAGCGGCCCGCTGATAAGTGGATCCTGCATTCTTTAGCTCGAAAGGCATTACCTGATAGCAAAAAGTTCCCCATTCAGTGACAAATGTGGTCTTCACCCGATCCTCTAGGGCCATAAGGATTTGGTTGTACCCTGAAAAACTGTCCATGAAGGAAAGTAAAGCATGCCCAGCGGTATTGTCGACCAGTACATCAAAGTACGGTAATGGGAAGTCGTCTTTCAGACTTGCTTTTTTTAAGATCCTTGAAATCAATGCAGACCCTAATTCTTCCATCCTTTTTAGGGACAGGAACGATGTTTGCGACCCATTGAGGGTATTTGGTTACCATTAGAAATCCTGCGTTAATTTGTTTAGTGACTTCTTCCTTAATCTTGAGCACTCAATCAGGTCTCATGCGTCTCATTTTCTGTTTTATGGGTTTTGCATCAAGACAAAGGGGGATTTGGTGTTCCATGATTTCAAGATCGATTCCGAGCATATCAGCATGTGACCACGTGAAAACATCTTTGAATTCTTTCAACAAACTTGTGAGAGCTTGACACTCTTCTGCGAATAGCGGGGAACCAATTTGAATCATCTGGGGATTCCCTTCATCTCTCAAATTTATTAAAATTAATTCTTCTTTTACAGGCTGAGCATGCCATTCATCTTCCCTTTCGACTAGGGATAAGATTTCTTTAGGGATGTCCTCATCGAAATCAATCTCTTCATCACCACGGTCAACACAATTTATTTTAAAATTAGGGAAGTAAGCGGTATCAAGTTCATTTATTTCATCATCAGCAAAAGCCTCGGTGGCACCATGCACACGGGTAGACTCAAATTCAAAGTACAGACCATGAGGAGTAGGGCCAAGAGGCACCAACACAGACTCAACAAACTCAGAAGACTTGGATTATCCGGATTCGAACTCAGACTCAGAAACAGACCCTTGGCACGTTGCACTTGATATGAAAATCCAATTTTTGTAATCCCCTGTGGCATTCGTGATGAGTGAAGTTGGGTCTTCGGGGACCTCTTGTCCCAGCATCAATACTTCAGCTTCTATGACTGTACCCATTGGTCTGTCCTCCTTGAGCAGGATTGCTAGACTCACCATGTTAAAGACCTCAATCCAATCGGCTGGTTTCTCCTATTCCTTGGCAACCTCGAATTCTTCTTCACTTTCCGGCCAAACATCGTTGGCGAATATCTTGAACCCTGGTAGTAGAGTATTAGTTTCCTTTTCCCAAAATGGTTCTGGCTGACCTTGGTAAACTTGCTTTGCTTTCTCTTTAACGAAATAGTCTCCCAATCTGTGTCTTTTGTTTAATTTAATATCGCCTGAGGACAAATAACCAGGGTCGGTGGTGCGCAGAGGGTTCTGCGGGCCTCAAACTTTGCAGGTTCTTGCAGGTTCTTTCCTAATCCTAGACCTGGCATATAGGACATCTTTTTCATTATCTTTATGGTGACATTGCTAATGATGAAATCATTATCAATCCTGACCGAAACGACAGCATTGGAAGTATCCAATGAAAAGCCTCCTAAATCAATGTCTTCTTCCCCATGCTGGATTTCCAAAGTGGGGCATTGTCTTCAGTAGGTGCGCGGATCCCAGAGTCTCCGTGAATAGTGAGCATTCCTGTTTGAAGTCCCAAGTGGATTTTCTGATGAATGGTGGAAGGTACAGCCATGATGTCTGGTCGATGCAACCAGGGCCTTCCTAGTAACAAGTTGAAAGAGGCAGGGATGCTCACCACATGAAATTCTACCTCAGTTTGATAAGATCCAAAGGTCATAGGGAGCATGAGGGTTCCAACCACATCGCGGCGAGTGTTGTCATATGCTCGGATTTTGACTTCTGAGGGAGGGAAATCCTTATTTCTGTACCCCAAGCAGTAAGCAACACGGAGCGGGCAAACATTGATGGCTGACCTATTGTCGATCAGAATCACCAGGACCCATTTATCATGACATTTTAGAGTGACATGGAGTGGCCTGTTGTTGTAACGCCCCGAATTTTGGGTACGTTAAATAAACATTTTATTATAAAAATGAAGCGAGTCTAGCTCATTATTACATCATAACTCTCGTAAGAGCTTTTGAAATACACAGTAGGGTAACAAAAGGGAACTAAGGTTCCTAACTACGGCTCCTCTTGTCCCTCCATCGTAGCGAGTTCTTCGGCTCCGAACGCCTCCAAGGTGAAGAGTTCGCCCTGTTCGTCTATCAGATCTGACATATTATACCGGCGTCGCCACCCATATAATATGGCAGGGTCACCACAAGGTAACACCATGAGCTACGAAGGCTCAATAGTAAAATCCTACTCACTAATCCTTAACTTATGAACCAATATCATAATAACATCGATTTCCACATGATACGTATATAAGCAGTAACAAAAAGCAATATCATATCCAAATCATTTCATAATTATCGTTGGTGTCCAAGATCCTTGAAGTTCTTCCTACGTAACCCATCGTAGACCGTGTTGTTTTTACTACCTTTCTTTTCCAAAGTCTCCTTTTTAACTCACCCAATCTCGGTTCTGCCGCGCCAGGTTCCCGAGCATCCTCACAACGGTTCCGCCGCGCCGGGTTCCCGTTGGCACACAAAACTTGCATTGGCTCCTCTCCGCGGATAACCAAGCCATATTACCAACAAGGCTACCACGTCCGGCCCTATTGGCAATCTTCACAAAGGGCTACCAAGTCCGGCCACATTGTGGTTTTCACAACCCACGTAATGGGCTACCAAGTCCGGCCACATTATGAGTTTTCATTCGCACAACGGGCTACCAAGTCCGGCCAAGTTGCGGTTTTCACAATCCACACGATGGGCTACCAAGTCCGGCCACATCGCGGTTTCAAACACATTTCTCTTGTTAAACACACCCTAGGTGCCATGTTTCTAACTTCCTCGGTTTTCGTGTCACGTTCTCATGCAAGACTCCGCGTGTAAGACTTTTCATACAATCACGCATTCAATCAAAGCCTTGAAATAGTACAATGAGATCATCTAAGCTACATAGCATGCTTGAATCAAAACAACACACATCATGCAATTCCAACTTTTTATTTACGATCAAAGTAACTTCCAAACAACATGCGATTTATACAATACAAAGAATTAGGGTGAAAAACTACTTTATACTTGGAAAAGTAGGTAAGGATAACTACCTTGATCCGAAACTAGTCGGGGCCGAATAAGCTAGTTGGAATTTCTCGCGAATCTGGACAGAACTTCGGATGGCAGTAACTCGGTCAATCTTTGGCCGAATACGATCGTTCTTAGCTCGAAATTGAATTTCTTGAAGTGCTCTACAACTTCCGTGAACGAAGTTAATCCTACAAATGACTTTAGGTTGGAGAAAAATGGGGGTAAAGCAAAAGACAGTAAGCTGTCTGGAATTTGGAATCCGAAATTTTACTGAACTTCGGATGCCAATATCTTGGTCATTTCTTCAACGATTGGGGTGGTTCTTGGGTCTAACTTCAAGCTTTCGAAATTCTCTACAACTTTCCAGAAGGAAGTTGATCCTAAAAACTACTCTAAGCAGGAGAAAATGGAGGATTTCCGAAGGGGCAGTAGGCTGCCTGGAAAATCAGAAATGGTTTCTAGAGAGAAGGAAGAGCAAATGTTTTGAGGTGTGAGTTGAAAGGCTTGGAATGGCCTTCTATTTATAGGCAAAGCCTTGGCCCTCTCCTCTCTCTCTCTCTAAGTCTTACTTTGACACTTGGCATGAATCTTGGAAGATCAAAGGCAATCCTAGGCTTGCATGGCTATTCTTGTACCAAGGATTTGATCTTGGATCAATTGAATGGTGGAGATGAGATTGGTACAAGATCTAAGGGTTTAAACCATTGCAAGGTGTACAAAAGAGTACAATGGAGGTTAATGGAGAGTTAGTTACTTAGTTAGGAAGAAAGATATACCAAGATATGAAGAATAATGGAAGATCATGGAAGTACAACCAAATCCTTCTTCTTTCTTCCTTCCTTCTTCTCTCTCTCTCTCTCTCTCTCTCTCTCTCTCTCTCTCTCTCTCTCCGGCCTCTCTCTCCT
>BPLS01030252.1:573749-584494 GCA_019656275.1 Rhododendron kiyosumense | reverse complement strand
TGTTCGGCAATGATGCCTAGCAGTCGCGCTGGTAGGCGGCGCCATGTAAAGGTGCTAGGTGATAATGCCTAGCAGGTGCACTGGTAGGCGGCACCATGTGAAGGTGCTAGGTGATAATGCCTAGCAGGTGCACTGGTAGGCGGCTCCATGTGAAGGTGTTCGGTAATGATGCCTAATAGTTGAGCTGGTAGGCGGCACCATGTGAAGGTGTTCGGCAATGATACCTAACAGTTGCGCTAGTAGGCAGCGCCATGTGAAGGTGCTAGGTGATAATGCCGAGCAGGTGCACTGGTAGGCGGCCCCATGTGAAGGTGTTTGGTTATGATGCCTAGGAGGTGCACTGGTAGGCAGGCACCATGTGAAGGTGTTCCGCAATGATGCTTAACAGTTGCGCTGGTAGGCAGCGCCATGTGAAGGTGCTAGGTGATAATGCCGAACAAGTGCGTAACACTTGAGGTTGCTCGATAGTGAGGCCGAACAGTGTTGGTTGCACCATATAAAGGTGCTCGTTGGTATGGGCCGAACACATGATATTGTTCAATGAGTTAGCCTAACACATGGTAAAGGTGCATTGTAGTAACTGTGCACTGTAGTAACTGTGCACCGCCGATGTACATTGGACCAACTCTACCTGGATCACTGATGTGGTGTGGCGGTATAATGTTCCAGAAGGTTCTAGAAAGGAAATCCTATGTGATAGGCAAGTGTCCCATGAATAAAGGGATTATAACTGAGTTACCATATGGGAGGGAATTCCATGTGGGCTAGAATTCCTAATGAGGTTGGAACCCTAGGCAGAGAAGGAGACTTGGAGAACAAATAAGTCTACATCTATAAATTAGAAGTAACACCCACGAAGGGAGGGATGTTGATATACATGATTTCTACCTACTATGAATTAGGGTTTTATGAGTACGAAATACTGACTTTGGCATCGGAGGGCCTTTGCCGACGAGAGGCAAAGGTGCGCTCACGGTGTCTTGTTTTGCAGAACTAAGGTTCCGGCAAGAAGGCATGCACTTTGATCTCAAGAGATGTTGAAAGAATAATAAGCGGATTTTTTCCCCTTACACGTTGGACTCTCCTCATTCAAACTCATTCCAAATCCCTTCAAACCCTTCAAAAGCCAGAGCCAGATGAACCCCAGCCAAACCTTACCTTGCTTACGCCAGCTTTTACTTGGCGTGCGCCAGGAAGTTGCCACGTGTTGGACATCGACCGTTGACTCAGTTTGACCTGGCGCACGGCGGTAAATGCGTGGCGAACACATGGTCAAGGCCGGTCAAATCATCACTTTTCTGTCACGTGCTCGAGACTTTGTAACCACCCCAGTACAGTGCAGAGCCTCCTGATCATTGCTTTCTGCAGGGAACATCCCCTCTCTCTCCTACACAACCCATCACCTAGTCTCATGCATTTAATGCATGGGAGGCTCCCTCCTTAACTCAACCAGCCCCTAACCCCAGCTGACTGCCCTCCTCTCAGTCCCTCTCTCCACCATAAATACCCCCCCTGGCATTCATTTGCAAGGGGTTAACCACATTCAAGAAGCCCAATCCTCTTCTCTCTTCTCTCTCTTGTTCTTGCTTCCCCATTGAAAGAGTGAGAGATAGAGAAGCATCCCACACGCACATTGCTAGCCAGTCACCATTCAACCTCCATCTTCAACCTTCAAAGCCCAAACCACCATCCATCCCTTACACCAAAGGTATACCACCTTTGCGTGGCTTTCTGTTTTCAGCCTCTGAGGGGAACCAGAAAGGTTCTGGCTAGTAACTGATACTGGTCCAGACCCTTTTCCGGTAAAATAAAACAATCGTAAGAGACAAAGCATGGCGCACGCCAACCTTCTCAAGCCGTACGCCAGCAATGGCTGTACGTGCACTGCTGGTGTGGGGATCATGGGTTGTCTGTTTATTGCTTACATCTCTTCTGTCATCACTTTAGCATGTTAATAACCAGCTTATTGCTTTCTGTATTTTAGAACTGTTTAACTGTAACTTTCAATACCTGCTTCTTTCCTGCTTTATAAGGCCTCTGGGGTGTTTCTGGTCATGTTCCAGAGCCGAACACTGGACAACATGCAAGCATGGCGTACGGACTCTTAAGAGTGGCGTACGGCATGTATGCTGGGGCCCAGTGCCTGGCCCTTACCTCGTAGTTCAATCCTGGCCTCATGTTCTTCCCCACTCTGTTTATGGGGTTTTCTTTGCTGTTTTCATGGCTCTTAGCCATTTCTTATGTCTGTATATGTACGTAAACTGTCTTATAAACTGCGTGGTTTGTCCTGGGTGTGCGCTGGTCCATTTCAGAGCCCAGAGGGTTGAGAGCAAAGACTGTAAACAATCAAGACGGTAGTGTATGCCAGCTCTTAGGTGGCGTGCGCAGGGTATGGTGGCGTGCAGTGACTCGGCCACTGCGTGCCAGCGTGCTGCCTGCTCACGCGCCTGAAAAGCAGCGTACACCATCCCGGTGATACTGTTCACAGTGCTTGTTCTCAATCTATGTTCTTATGTTTATCCAATTCAAGCAAATCATAATTCATAAACATTTTGTCATCTAAACTGCAAGCTGTTACAGTATTAACCCCCATTAACTGTTCCCCTGCCCTAACTGGCTAAAAATGATCAAATGAGAGAAAAATGCAAACATTTTACAAAATGCCTAAGTAGAGACCGATCCTCGGATTGGGCGAGAGGGGTGCCATAAAACCCTTCCCCTCTCGTAACCTGGCTCCCGAACCTCAGATATCGAGGGTGACGACGGACCAGTCTATGTCTTTTTCAAATCAAATCAAAGCAAACGTAGCAAAAACGTTTTCGAGTTCGGTTCCTTGGGTGTTTCACCGCTAAAACCCAAGTGGCGACTCTGAATCGAGGCGTTTCGCCGCGCTTTTCAAAAAGAGGGCCGTACCCAATTTTTACAAACAAAATCCCAGAAATTTTGGGGCGTGTGCCCACAAGTGTTTAAAGAATGTCTTTTGGGAATAGCATTCTCAAGGCTTGGAAGTGGAAAGTAAGTGTAAAAGCAAAAAGAGAGAGAAAGGCTATAAAGCCAAGCCATTTCCCTTGAGTGGAGGGGTATATTTATAGACACGGGCCAAGGATTTGAATTCAAATTGTGAAGGCATTTTCTGGGTGGGCCAGAAGTGCTTTTTTAGCTAAGCCATTTTTGTAGTTGTGGCTCAAGTGAACATGGCCGACTGCTTTCTAAGCCAGCCGAAACTTTACCCAAAATACCGTGCGGTTAACCTCATGACCTCGTACGGCATAATAAGTTTTACTACGCCAAGCGGCGTAGAAGTGTTCCGTGCAGTATTCTAGGTTCAGTTCAGGGTTTCTTGGGCTTATCTGGGTTTTTGGATTTTTTGGGTTTTTGGTTAAAGAAATCATTTATTCAAGCTCTCAAAGGCATTGTTTCCTTTATTTCATTATCGGGATGTTCAAAGAACCTCCTTAATTCGGATTAAGGTGTCTATAGGTGGCTTAAAAGGGAAAGCCACAAGTTGGTTCGTGGGTTGCCACAACGGGGTGGACTTAACTATTTCCAAACTAGGGGTGCACACAGTTCGGATTGGTTCGGTTCTCTAGAAAATCAATAACCGGACCATTTCAAACGAATCTAGAAAACTGAGAACCAAAACCAAACCAATATATATATGGAACCTAACCATAACTAAACAGTAAGACCGGTCCACTTTTGGTTCGGTTTCGGTTCTATCCAATTAGCATCCAAACATTTATTCACAAAATATGAACTCATAAAATTAAAGAAATAGGAAGGTAATCTGCTGGAATACAAAAGGCAGGAAGAAAATAAAAACTTTCCTAACAAATGAGATTTCATTTCTAAATAAATTAAGTTTAGTAAGGAAAAGATTAACCTACCAAATCCAAATACATATTTAATTACACAAACATGTATTTCTATACTTATCTTAATTTTAAATGGTCCAATTCGGTTCTAACCATGGTTCTTCAATTGAGAACCAGTAATCGAACCAAAATTAATGGTTCTTATTTTTTTAGAACCATCCGGTTCTTCCACCACCACCTCCACAACCATCACCTCCTATCGCTCTTCGCAAAAGTATTCAGTCTTGCACTTGTCATCCTATTGCTCAGTTTGTTTCCTATGATCATCTGTTTCCGTCTCTTTGTGCTTTTACGACTTCTGTTTCGTCCATATCTGTTCCTAACACTGTTCCGGAGGCCTTATCTATTTCTGAGTGGCGGACAGCTATGGAGGCTGAGATGTCTGCTCTTCATGACAATTGCACTTGGGACTTGGTTCCTCTTCCGCCAGGGAAGCCTCCCGTTGGATGTCGATGGGTATTTACAGTCAAGTATAACCCGGATGGCACACTCGAACGGTACAAGGCCCGTCTTGTGGCCAAAGGTTATACTCAGACCTATGGCGTTAATTATGCGGAGACTTTCACTTTGGTGGCCAAAATTACTTCTGTTCGGGTTCTTATTTCTATAGCTGCTAATCTTGGTTGGCCCTTATTCCATTTGGATGTCAAGAATGCGTTTCTACATGGTGATCTGCTCGAGGAGGTATATATGGAGCAACCCCCTGGATTTGTTGCTTAGGGGGAGCGTTCTCAGGTGTGTCGCCTTCGCAAAGCTCTTTATGGTCTTAAGCAGTCACCTCGAGCTTGGTTTGGCAGGTTTAGTGATGCTGTGTTGCAGTTTGGTATGCATCGCTCTCATTCTGATCATTCTATCTTTTCTATTCAGTCCGATCAGGGAAAAGTAGTGTTGATTGTGTATGTAGATGATATCATTATTACTGGGGATGATTGGAAAGGTATTGATGAGCTAAAACACTTTCTACAACGTCAGTTTTACACCAAAGATTTGGGTAAGCTGCGATATTTCTTGGGTATTGAGGTAGGAAGATCCAAGGAGGGAATTAGTCTATCCTAAAGAAAGTATACGCTGGATTTTCTGGAGGAGACCGGTTTATTGGGAGCAAAACCTGTGGAGACTCCTATGGATCCAAAAGTCAAACTGTGTGTTGATCAGGGGGAGATATTTCCTCATCCAGACCGTTATCGTCGCTTGGTAGGCAAATTAAATTATTTCACCAATACACGGCCTGATATCTCTTTTGCTGTTAGTATGATAAGTCAGTTTATGTCATCCCCTCGTCTTCCCCATTGGGAAGCTTGTCTTCGTGTTGTGAAGTATCTCAAGGCTAATCCTGAACGTGGTCTATTCTATCGTTCAAATGGTCATTTGCATGTTAAGGCCTTTACGGATGCTGATTGGGCAGGATCACCATCTGATAGACGGTCAACAACTGGATATTGTACTTTTGTTGTTGGAAATCTAGTTACCTGGAAGAGCAAGAAACAAACTGTTGTTGCTCGGTCCAGTGCTGAAGCAGCATATCGTGCCATGGCTCATACTACATGCGAGGTTGTATGGTTGAAAGCTTTGCTCGAGGAGTTGAGATTTGGCGTACAGTTACCTATTTCTATGTATTGTGATAATCAGGCAGCAATACATATCGCTTCGAATCCGGTATTTCAAGAAAGAACAAAACATATTGAAGTAGATTGTCATATTGTTTGGGAGAAGATAGATAATGGTATGTTGGCTACCCCTTTCTTGTCTACCGGAGCTCAGTTGACAGATATCTTCACCAAACTGTTATTTAAACCTCGTTTAGAGTTATTAGTAACAAGCTGGGATTTTGTGATATATATTCTCTAGCTTGAGGGGGAGTGTTAGAATAATAGTTTAGACTTAGTCCCACATTGGTTGGTTACGTTATGTAATTAGCTCTCACATAGTATAAATAAAGCTCTCTTGTGTTAGGGTTAGTTAACACCCAAAACACTTTTCTCTTTCTCAATCAACAAGTTCCCCTATTCCAAACGGTGTAGGAAAAGAAAGAACAAGCAAAGATAAAAACTAATTGAACTCCAAATATATATATTTTTATCCTCACACTAACTTGTAATCATCCCCCCTCTAATGTCTCATTCTCTCTCCTCTCTCCTCCCTCCTCCCTCCTCCCTTTCCTCGCAATTTACAAGCCTCTCCCTCATGTTCTCTCATTCTCTCCTTTCTCTCCCTTCCCTTGTTAGTTAAGTCCAAGCATTGGAGTACTTGGAGTTGATTTACAGGGCCCAACATTATAGTGGTTAGTGTGGAAATATACAAGGCTTTCAGACAATTCAATTGCTTATCAACCAATGCTTTGCCCTCAATCAGCCGTGTTTGTCCCATAAGAAGACTTGTTTTATGCCATCCAATCGGTATTGGTCTTCCTCCTCCTTGGATTTATATACTGATAGAAACATGACTATGGGCGACCACAAATTTCAGACCATTCGATTGCTTATCGACTATTATCTTCGCATAATTTTTTTTTGTAATCGCCAGATTGTAAAACTGCACATAATTTATGACACTACCAAAAAGAAGCTGTGCGAAGTTAATAGTGGAGTGTGACTATTATTTTCCCATTATTATATGTCCATTACCTACCACGTACACAAGTACAAAACCCAAATAGGAACATATTAAAAGGATTAAGACGTCTTACTTTGAGCGATCAGGTGTCCTAGCTAGGCATGCACCACACCATCTGCTCCAAATTCTACTACGAGAAAGTGGAAAACAACCTGATCATCAACCAAGAATCCAGCAGTTGGATCCCACAGGGCTGGTTCTGACATTAACCATCATAACGAGGTCCAACAAAGATGCTTTTATCCGTTTCTTAACCCATTATCCCAAATCTATATCTAACCCAAAATGGATTATTGCTATCAGACTGCAACGTTACCCCAATATCGCCTGAATCAAAAACCATCACAACCTGCGGCAGTTCCAATCCATTCACTTTAAGGGTTTGGCTGATCATTTTCTTCTTATCCAAACTTCTCACTTATGTCTTGAAATTTTCAATGAACCACATAAATTGATCGTTTTCCCCTCGGTGCAACTTCAACGGAAAATTCCTTGCCTTCCTCTTTTCAAGACTGTTAATGTATTTTTCTTTAAGGAGGCTAACTTCTACCACAAATTCAATTCTTTCCCCAACCATTACGCAGCTGGGAATCTGGCTTCTGTGTTGGCAAAAGATGTGGTTGTTGATGACTTCTGTTTCACATTCGGTGAGCTCAATAAACACTTTTAACTTCTCTCTATTACTCCACTTAACCAACAAAAGGGAAAATTATTATTTTATTTTTTTTGGTAATGCAGAGTGTCTCTGGGCCAGCTTGAGCGTATTACGGGACTAAATCTCTACGGCCCCCACCAGCCTTTGCTAACCCAAATGATTTTTACTCATGGCTAGCCCTAAGGGTTTTATTTTAGTGCAGGGGAGTCAAACCTGGGACCTCGAGGTGGTAAGCCCCTCTGTCCTGGCTGATCACCAACTGCACTACCCCTCGGAATTAAAGGGGAAAATTATTGTTCGACAATAATCTTGAGGAGTGATTATACAACTTCCTTCCGTGAAGAGAAATTATTTAGAAAATACCCTGTTCTTGATTTCGCTTTTTCCCAGCTTTTTCTTTGCTTATGTTTATTCTGAGGACAATTTGATCTTGTGAGTTCGTTGTATGAAAATACTCACGGTATTCTCATTCTCTTTTGCAGCTCATACATCTACTTGATGTAAGCAATCATCATATATGTGATCAAGAGGTGCAAATCTTGCTTGTTAGCTACATTTGAGGACTGAGTAATGAGATGCTGTTTATACCCGTTTTTGACACCGTGGATCGGGCTTGTCGTGATTGAGATTCTTTTAATTAATTTGGGCCGAGAGCTAAAATAGTTGATTGGGTAAATCTTGGGCCATGGGTTTTCCCATTTGGGCCCAAGAAACACGCAGCCCACGTGAAGATTATGGCCCATGATCTTTTAGATTTGCAGCCCACGATCGGGCCCACGAGGAAAATGTTGATCTGACCCATGAGGTAAGGCCCATGGATTTAGGCTCATGAAAGAGGTGCCGAATTGGTCTAGGGAGCAAAGTCCACTATTGTAGGAATGTGGTTATTTTTCTGGCAGTTGGTTTCTTTCAATTCAAAGGCAAATTGACCATGTGTCACGCAGGAGCACAAAAAGGGGGAAGTGGGGTGATATTTTATTAAAGCATGGGACACATGTCAACATGTGAGAGACCCACTACCCATGATCAAACTGAACTGCTATTAACCTCTAAAAATTGCCCATGATCAAGCATGCATGAAAAGTGGAGCAGTCATGGGACGGGTGTCAGCTTATGGAGTGAAGCAGAATTCGGATTCAGGCTTGAATCAGCTTGCTGCTATACCGATAAATACTAGTTTCAAAGAAGAAAAACGGGTCCAACACCAATCAAAGCTTAACGCTTACAAACAAAGTCTTCCCAGCGAAGCACACTTTCCTACTTTCAGCAAAATAGACTATCGAATACCTAGTATTCAACCTCATTCAAACTTACTTCATCAAGTAGTTTGGATTTTACTTTTTTTGTACAAACTTTATTATCCCGGAGTAATAAAGTTCACATTTTACGTTCCATTTCTTATACGACTAGGAAATTTTAAGTCCACAACCGAGTAGCAAATCACGAACCTCATTGTGATCTTTAACCTTTGGGTCACACACAATCGCTCATACGATAGAAGTCAAGATTCACGGGAATGTTTATCAAAAGTTAGGTGCTACAAGTCTTGACACATCCGCGCACCACGCATTCACGCCCCTTGCCAAAAACGCGAGTTTTCAGATACTTAACGTCTATAAAAAAAACTTGAACGATTACAGTCTCATGTGAAAGGTTTTAGTTGGCCTCAAGTTTCAACTACACTTGATCATGCTAAATTGTACGGCATTAAGGATTTTGCTCAATATCAAAGTGAAGTAATGGCTTATATTTAGTCTTCTTTCAAGCAGATGTATTCTGTGCATAGGAACACAACTATTTTGACATTAAGATTACCTGACAAGTCTGTCGCTCGTGTATCATTGGATTTACAGACATTTATCTGAATTTACCCGTCATATGTCTATGCTGCTCTTCCTTGAAGCTTCCTTTGCAGATGATTACGCTGCCTCTGATGAGAAGGAATACATATTCAGTGATTAGATTTGTTACGACTTTAATTTTTCCACAGCGATTGGATTATTAGACTATCTGATATGATTGATTTATTGCTGGAAATGGTTGATTCCATCTGCTGGATCTTGACCTTCAGTTCCCCTTTATTCTAAGTAGGAGGACATCTTCATGGAAAAGTACTTGATTAAGGTCACAATAATATATCAAAAGAAAAGATGTAGGATCTTTTCGTTGTATTTGATTCATAGTAGAGTTCACCAGTTGATGTGGTTACTTCTAATTGTTGGAAGGTAATATCAAGCTAGTGCCAAGTGTGAGGGACGATGTAACCCCAAGGGTTTGCCACGTGGTCAAGGGTGGAGACTAAGGGGTTTGCTTAATTCCTCTCTCGTAAGTCTTATAAAATCTTGTAGGGCCAGCCCATATGAGGTTTTGCCCCAGCTTTAATCAGGCTTCATCTAGCAGATCAATGGTGGGATGGGTCTCCTAGTGATTAGTCAAGGTGTGCGTAAACTATCACGGTTATCCTAAGTTATTAAAACAAATGTGATAGCATCACCGTTAAATGCAATTTGAACAAGTTTATGCTGGCAGTAGACAAGAAGTTGTTCCACTGTAACTACTTAATCACTAGATGTGCTCAAACCTTTGGGCATATATTTAGAAAAAGGTTTGATATTCTATTGTATAGAAGGAGTAAATTCAGCATGAGGGGTGATACCATAACGAAGGAGATGGTGATATCTCGATCCTACACCTTGTGCTGATGGCTTTTGTGAAAGAGAACAGTGAATGAAGGGATAAGGCCAAAAATTGGCTGCATCTCCCTTTTAATTAAACCAAACTTCAGTTCTTGCAGTCAAATGGTGTTTTCGGAAATGCCGCGACTGGTCCCGTTTTATTAAGGTTCTTATTTTTAAAATACTTATTTTTTGTTTAACGAGATGGGTCTTGGGAAAATGATGGCCAAGGACGTGTTTTGATAATTAATACCTCCCAAGAACATTTTCAGTATTAACAAATGTTCTTAGCTTGTCCTTAGTGGGTATTAATTATCAAAACACGTCTTGAGCCGTCATTTTCCCTTCTTTTAAAATACATCACCTTTAATTCAAAAAACAAGTATTTATTTTAATTAGTGAAACACTTACAATAGGATTGCGTGAAAAAAAAGAAATTATAGACTGATTAAAATTAAATTTAGGTTGAATTCCAGGGCCCAGCATTATAGTGGTAAGTGTGAATTACAGGGCCTAGCATTAATAGTGTGGAAAAACAAAGGGAGAATTTTTCCCAGGTCCACTGTACCACTTTCCAAACCTACTAAGTCCACTCCTAAATTGTATAACCCCTTAAGTCCACTCACCTATTAATAAGGATATAATAATACTGATTAGTCTAATGTACCCCTACTTTGAAAAAAAAAATTGCCCCGTTTTTTCCTCAATTTCAAACAGATCCAATTCATCCCCTTACAAAACCCCTCCCCCCCCTTCCCCTTTTTTCCAGACCCCCTTCCCCTTTTTTGCAGACGAGACAGATTCTTGGTGAGAAACCATAGACGATTTCCCATTACGAAGGAGACTCGTCGGCGTTCTTCGTCCGAGAACGAGACTCGTTGGCATAATTCGTCTCCCATTTCAAAACCCCTCACCCCCTCCCCACCC
>BPLS01030252.1:552459-573231 GCA_019656275.1 Rhododendron kiyosumense | reverse complement strand
GGTATATATGGTTATATATATTTGCTAGGTTGGTGTTTGGTAAAGAGATTGGTAAAGTTAGGATTTTGATTGTGTAACAGACATGGGCATTTAAAGTTAGGGTTTTATATACGAATATTGGGTTATATGTTGCAAATGTGAACTGTATGCGAGTCAATCTCCTCTGTTTGGTATGTTTCTTAGAAAAGTAAAAGTGAACTTTTGGTATATATGGTTATATATATTTGCTAGGTTGGTGTTTGGTAAAGAGATTGGTAAAGTTAGGGTTTTGATTGTGTAACAGACGTGGGCATTTAAAGTTAGGGTTTTATATACGAATATTGGGTTATATGTTGCAAATGTGAACTGTATGCGAGTCAATCTCCTTTGTTCGGTATGTTTCTTAGAAAAGTAAAAGTGAACTTTGGGTATATATGGTTATATATATTTGCTATAGGTTGGTGTTTGGTAAAGAGATTGGTAAAGTTAGGGTTTTATATACGAATTTATTGGGTTATATGTTGCAAAGGTGAACTGTATGCGAATATCTAGGTATTTGTGGACTATCATCGATTGGTAATTTTTTGGATATATGGTTATATGCATAAATATGTTACACGTTAACATATGGTTGTAAACTATGCGTGAATATATGTTTCTGTTAATATGGTTATATGGTGGTATGCTAATGCGAATGGTTCTCTCTGATTATACGTACTTATAAAATCCCAAATAAGATAACATGTAACATTTGGTCTGTGAATATTTATGGTTATATAGTGGATGCTCATGTGTGGACTGCCTTAATATGGTTATATGTGTTTTGTAAATCCACAATAAGTTGACATATAATGCCGTAGGTTTCCATTTGTTTCACTGTTTGCTATATGTTTGATAAATAGATTTGATCTTTACCGACTCAATGAATGAATCAATTTTTGTTACTCTGTTTCTCAATAAAAATGCATGGATATAGTTATATGTGAAATGTTATAGTTGATTGTACGTGATTTACAAATCACGTACAAACATATAATGTTTAGGGTTTGTCTAGGTTATATTGATGTGGGCAACATATTCGGATCAATTAGACCGCTGCGCGGACCTATTCAATAATGTAATTTTATAGTTTCATGTATAGATATAACCAAATTTAACGAATATATGGTTATATATCCAAAAATGTAACCCCCATATGTTTAACTTTTCTCTATATGTGCAGAAATGACAATTCGAAAAATAACAGGTAAAGAGAAAAAGGCGACCCCAACAAAAAAAGTGAAGCCAATTAAAATCAATATCAAAAAGCCCAAAGTTGATACGGTTAGTGAGAAAGAGAAAAAGGCAAAATAATGAAGATGGTGGAGTTATGGATTTGGCTACCCCGACAAAAAGAGTGACACGATCTGCGGATACAGTAGAGAAATTTTATGAATGGTTTATGTGTATGTTTATGTTTACGTTTGAGCAGTCCAGTTTATATGTTTATATATCTGGTCTGGCTATGTTAATTTAGTGTTTTAATTGCGAGTATATAAGGTTATATCGATCTCTGAACACTCCAGTTATGTTAATGGTTACATGTTTATGTTTTCCTCTTTGTATATATGGTTATATATCTGGTTTGGCTATGTTAATTTAGTATTTTAATTGCGAGTATATAAGATTATATCAATCTCTGAACAGTCCAGTTATGTTAATGGTTACATGCTTATGTTTTCCTCTTAGTATATATGGTTATATATCTGGTCTAGCTATGTTAATTTAGTGTTTTAAGATGGAACCTAAACAAAGCCAATGAAATCCAAAGACATGCACTAGATAGCAGCTTCAGACCTCAAACCAAACAACAGATTCAAAGCCTGATAAGATAAGATGCACTAGGGTTTTGATTGCGAGTATATATGGTTATATCAAACTCTGATCATTATGTGTTCTACTTTGTTGAATTGGTCCGCGCAGCGGCCTTACTGACTTATTATTTGTGCAGTTGTTCAAAGGGTGAAGAGTATTAAGTTACCTGTGAAATCGACTGTGAAGAAGGCGACGGCGACAAAAGGAAAGAAGTTACGAGATCTCCTCTTCTTTTTTTTCCCATTTTTTTTAGAGTTAGACAGGACATAATCTCATGCATAACGTTATATGTTTGTTTTTTGTCACACTTATTACGTTTTTTTGTGTGTATTTATTTATGTGGCAAAATAATACATATAAGGTTGTTTGTTTGTTTTTGCATTGTAGACATATATAAGATTATTTATATACGGTTATCAGAAGCAAGTCAATGAAGCCACTGCGTGAACCAATTCAATAAAGTAGAACATATAACGTTATATGTGAGTTTTTGTGCTATGAAACTCCAAAAAAATAGAACATATAACATTATATGAAAGCTGCTGACTTGTGTACCTCACAACAAAAAAAGAACATATATTGTTACTCGAAGTAAGTCATTGAGGCCGCTGCATGGATCAATTCAATAAGGTAAAAATATAATGATATATGGGAGTTTATGTGCAGCGAAACTCCAAAAAAAATATAGAACATATTCCATTTTATGTTAATATATGTATGTTCATATGTAAACGTGTTATATAACGTTAAATGCGAGCTAATGAATCAGTATATAACGTAAAATGTAAGTATCTCACGTTAAATGTGAACTGATGAACAAGTATATAACGTTATATATATACAATAACTTTATAAACAGTGTATCAGAAAAGGAGAATCTTCTGTTGTTCTATTCCAACGTAACTGCCGGATTTTCAAACGTAGAACGGATAATAGGGGATAATGGGCTAAAATTATGGGATTTGAATGGAAAGGGTAATTTTGTCAGGCACTATTTCCCTTTTTAAATGTAGTGGATTTTATACCTTATTAAATACATATTAGTGGACCTAGTGGGTTAGAAACTTGATCAGTGGACCTAGTGGGTTAAAAACATGCTATAGTGGACCCTAGGCCAATTTTTTAAAAAAGAAAAGGGATCGAAGAGTTCAGACCATTGGATTACACCGTGTTTGTACCATTGGAAGACTTGACTTACGCCATCCTATTGGTATTGGTATTGGCCTACCTCTCTGCCGTATAATTCCCTCCAAAGCTCGCCCCATATCTCTCCTCATCCTATGTCCACCCAAAATTAATCCGGTCTTCCACGGGGCGGTCCTAAGGGGATACAAGTGAGATCCGGGCTCTGTACAACTCCAAATATTTTCGCATAAAAATTCTTTCGGATTGACTCTACAAGTCCTTTGAGTGAAAACAAAAATTCTCAAAATTTCTACATGTTTGGAAGAAAAATCCCTAACATTTTTAGTTATCAATCCTTTTTCAGGTTGCGTGTATAAAATTGAACCATGGCTACACACATACACACAATATCGTCGCTTATCGAACCTTCCAAGTAGCAAAATATAGTAATATACGTTTAAAATAATTATTATGAATATGAAAATACACCTGATTCAAGCCCATACTAGACACAACTCCTGCGTATACGGTCAACAAATGGTCCTTACGGGTTTACGAAGTTGTGGAGTTCTGTAAGCTCACATTTTAGATCGTCTTTGCAATTATTGAATCCAATGGTTGGAATGTATACAATTATCCGCAAGTCCTAAAACCAAAAAAACGTGTATTAAACTCCAAGTTTTTGGGGAAATGAGTGAAGAGAGATAGATCGAAAAATAAGAGTAATAATTGAGGAGAAAACTTATCTCACGTCCTGTTAGCTGTTGAGACCCAAAGCGAGCACAGTCCATTGGCGTCCCCAAATTTTACATCCTTTATGTACTTGAATTTAGGCACTGGATAATTAGATTATATAGGACAACGATGAACCATTGGTTTGAAACTTTAGCGTTTAGAATTGAATATCTATCGAACATGAAATTTCACGAAACATAAGATATGCATTACGTTGGATTTGGGGATGCAATAATATTAATCCCCTCATTTATAAGCTGCCTTTTGGTTAACAAGTTTCTGAGTTTCTCTCCTTCCCTTGCATTCTCCTCCCGTTAAAGATTAGATTTCCAATTAATGGGATTGCTTAGCCAATGAATGAGCTACTCTATTGAAAAAACGATTAACATATTTAAAGACAAGAAAAATTGAGGTAGAAATTCTAGACAATTCAAAAGGATAGAGCTATAATCTAAGAAAGATTTCCCTGCTTGACTCAGTGCACCTTCAACAATAATTTCTAAAAAAACTTTATTTGCAGAGATAACCAAAGCTTCCTGAAATCCTAGAGCTTCAGCAGCTCTCGGGGATAGTGAACCAGGAAATGGAATGAATGTTGTGCCCAAAATATACCCCAAATAATCATGAACCGCAATCCCAATACCAACAAGTCACTTCCTTCTACCAGTAGCACCATCAACATTAAACTTAATACTCCCTCCGTCCCTTTTTAAGAGTCTTGTTTCGTAACTCCAACTTATTAAAAAGATATCATCATTATACCTTTCACATCAACTTTTTCCTCCACTTTCCTTACTTATCCGTCATCATTCTACTTACTAATTTTTCAAAATAGAATATACATTTATTAACAAAATAGACAATGCACCAACTTTTACCTACTTATTTTACAAAATAGACACTTATTAAGGGACAGCCCAAAATGCTTTTAATGGAATGCTGCCTCAATTTTTTTAATGGCGAAGAAAATTTATTGATCAGAGGTTAAAATGATAGAAAGTACAATCATCATAAGGACGCCCCAATTCAATTGAGATCATAGCCAATCTATTTAATCTCTCTTTTGAAATGGTAGTTCGAAGGTAAAAAAAGAAAAACCGTCTTAACTCGCTTGATTTTATTTTAACTATGTTTTTTTTTAATCAAATGTAAGAATATATCACTTATACATTACTCCACTATTGTATTTGTTAAGTTGAAAATTTCCAAAAAAAATAATTTAGTATTTTGTTTTTTATAAAATTGTGGGTTGGGAAGAAAACAAAAAGAAGTAGAAAAAAATGAAAAAATAAATTGTAGATTGTGAGAAGAAAAAAAAAGAGAGTGCAGTGGATCAAACCTGGTCCCTGGATCACTAAAACAAAAATAGAAGCATAAAGGAAAAAAGGGTAGGTGACGCGCCAAGAACCTAGTGCATTAAAACTCTTACCAGAGTGCTTTGGCCATAATTCCAAGCAGTTGCCTTGCGCCAATTCTAGGAAACTTATTCATATTTATATCTAACTTAATTTTTTTTTGGATGCCCCAGCCCGGGAGATTGCCCAAGGCCAAGGACTTGAAGGGCTTACCCCAGGGTCGGCCCTGTACATAGTTGGTCGCGGAATGAAGTAAAAGAGCATATCGCTTCAAAGTCCAAAATTAAATCCTGGTTCCGCTCCTAGTCTTGGCATCGAAACACCAATTCTTGATTCCATCCTCAAACACATAAATGAGCAGAGCCGGATTAAAATATATTGGATGCCCCAGCCCGGGAGATTGCCCAAGGCCGAGGACTTGAAGGGCTTACCCCAGGGTCGGCCCTGTACATAGTTGGTCGCGGAAGGAAGTAGAAGAGCGTATCGCTTCAAAGTCCAAAATTAAATCCTGGTTCCGCCCCTAGTCTTGGCATCTGAATACCAATTCCCGATTCCGTCCTCAAACACATTGTTGAACACAAATTTCGAGTCTACGAAAAAGACGGGAAAAATGATGAACGAGAGTCAATTTTATTGATGTATCAAAACTAGGGTTACAATCTCTGATGAATTTCTAAGAGAAAATAATCCTCTGATTCTTCTCTTCTGTTGTTGTTGAAACGAGGGCTTGACAGCTTGATCTCGGATCGAACGGCGGAATCTTCTCCAATGTTTGCGAAGAAGATGATGATCTAGGTTGAATGTTCTTCGGAGCTTTGAAGCTTTGATCTGAAAGAACCTCCTTGCTGGATTTGGACTTGAGACTTGAGGAATTCTGAAGGGCTTTGAGGCTTTGATCTTCAGAGCTCTGGAGTTGGATGCTTGAATGTTGATTCAAAATATGAGAGGAGAACACCTCTATTTATAGAGAATGTAGGATGGAGAGTCATGACCAATCTCTACTTCCTTCATATTTATCTCTCTTTAATTATTTCTTTATCCAATGTAAAAGAAATAATTATAATTTGATAATTATCCTTACTTACTTTTATTTTAAGAAGGACAATTATGTAAAAAGAAATACAAATATTATTTTACAAAGTGGCTTAATTTGATTGGCCGAGCTTAATAAAAACAATAACTGCACCACTTCCACACGTGGCGCCATTTGATTGGTACATTCGCATCATTTTAACTTTTGACCTAAAGACACTTGGCTACATTGATTGGCCATTTATTGTGCCCTATTTATTAGGTCCCGCAACACGTGGCAACTTGTGATTGGCTGGAAATTTTACATGCCTACAGATGCCCCCTCGAGACTTGCTCATGCACAAAAGTGAGTAGGTCTCGAAATGTTGACTTGATTTAATTTGATGCTAAAAATTTGTGTATTCAGCAATAATTTCTTCTGCTTGAAACGTGAAATGAGTTTGATCCTCCAAAATTTAACTAACGAACTGAGTTAAAAATCCATAGTCAGTCATGACTTGAATTTATCCTCAGAGGCAAGAATATGGGAGAGCCCAATTTTTTGTGGACTGAAGTTTGATTGCCCCATAATTGTAACGCACGGAAAACTTGTGCTCACAAGTTGACTCAGTGAAATCGGCTTGCCAGTAGATTGCCGATTGAAATTGAACACCAGACTAGAGGATCCATTTGGCATATGCCGCATATCCGTGCTTGTTTTCACTGCTCGGAAATCGAAACACCGCTTGAACACAAACGTGTTTGAATAGGAGTAGAATTTCCAAGTCCTTTTTCAATTAGGAGTCTATTTTGTCTTGTTCTATATATTGAGGAGAATAATAGCCGAATCCCCACAATTGAATGCACAATTCAGTAAAGAATTTCTGAGCCAACATTGTAAGCCTTCTTCCTTTTGTCTCTAACTTCCTGTTTTTCATCCCTCTCTCCCTCTCGCTTTTTCTGTGGCTTCACCTTTTGGATTTTTCCTTGGGGTCAAAAAGTATCACACGACCCAACAGAATTAGATGTCCTTAATCAACCTTGTTCCCGTGAATGCACTGATCCATTCCTTTTAACTCTTTTGGTCGTCTTGTTTATGCACCGGTGCAAAGTTCATGCTGGCACACCAATTTTTTTTAGTGGAGTTCTTACTTGTGCAAAATTATTTTCCTTTTTCTGACTTCAGGCTTCATATATTGAGAGGGGCACCAAAGCAAATCTTCATCAGAGAGTACGTAATTCAAGAAGTAATTTCTGAATCAATTGGCTTCTTGTTTTCATCATTCTCTCTCCTTTTTTTTTTTTTGCTCTGCTTCAATTTATTAGGCCTTGATATTGCTGTTACTTATGATTAGAGGAAGAGCATGATAAGGCCCTTGTTGACCCTGTACGTTGCTTTGTACGCACTAATCAATTCCCTTTTTGTCTTGTTAATTGCTTGCATGTCTTGATTCTTCGCTTCTGACTTTAAATTATTTTGCCTCTGCTGACTTCACAAACTTTGTAGGCCAAAACACATGAATCGAAATTTTAAGGGTTACTGAATCAGAATTTGCTGCCGATACAAAGTAAACTCTTTATTTCTGTAATGAGCATGTCAAGATAAAAAAAAAAACATGGTATTCTTTGACTTCTTGTGGTGAACAAACATTTTCGGTTGAACACTTTTTCCTTTACATGGCACGTGTTCTCTGTTCGAACACAATTTTGGCGTACATATGACCCAACTTCGTGACTTGAAGCCTATGGCCAGAACCCATTTTGCTCCTTCTGAATTTGTCACTTGTAATTTTGGCACACACCTGTTGCTACTTGAATTTTTCCATGACAGCACATGTTTTCTATCATTGCAAAAGGCCTTGAAGTCTGTGAAAGAATAGCATAAGAATTTATATACAGCAACTTTGCGTCTGTATTGCTTTACTCGACACCGAAATTTTTTTTGCAAGGGTATGAACAGATTTTACACTACAGAGTAGTGTAATGAATATTTTAATTTTTCTGCAAGGGTGTGAACAGATTTTACACTACCCTGTAGTGTAATGATTTTTTTTTTCCCTGCTTGCTGAATATTTGATCTTTGTCTTATTTGCGGGGATCAAGAACCCTTGGTTTCTTACGGCTCCAAGAATTTCGGTCTCAAATTTTTAGAAAAACAGCGCCTTGACTTTCTCTTCTGTTTACCAGCTCTTTGGTTTTCCTTTTAATGCTCTATCGTTGTTTTCTTTTGCAGACTTGACAGTTGGTGTTTTGCAATTTGCCTTTCAGACCTTCCGTTGTTCAAAGATGGCAATTTTCGCAAACACGATCCTTCATGGCCAAGCACTACTTTCCATTGCCGAGGGTCAAAATGCATGTGACGAAGCACTACTTCTTCCTATCCTTGATCCTGTAATTGGCTCACCTTCTACATGCCAACCCGCAGTTGCTGACTTTGCCCATCCGAGACAATGGTTCATCGATACTACGACAGTCTTGCACGATCCCACCAGTTCTGCCACCATTCCTTCCTCCAAGGCGCTCTTGTTGCGGTCATCACTCCATTCCGAAGAAGATGCCACAGAACCCTTTACCTTGTTGGGTGATCAAATCAATGACGGAAAAGCCGCTTGGACAGCTCCTCCTGCCAGTTTTGGCCAATTTTCATTCATCAATCAATATTGGGAGTGGGAAGAAGATGTACTTGGGCAATCTTCAAAGAAACTTCACGAGGCGAGGATCTATGGTGCCGTCTATGCTTCTCTTTTTACATATGACCATGATGCAAACCTCATTCAATCATTCTGCGAGCATTGGTGTCCTTCCACAAACACACTTCATACTCCAGCAGGAGAGCTATCAATCTCCCTTTGGGATTTGGGTTATATTGGTGGTTTGCCGATCTATGGAAAATTTTATGACAAAGTCATCCCGCCGGCACGCGATCTGACAGGCGTTGATGAAAACAACATGTACCTCCTTCCACCTAGTTGCAGGCACCTTTTTGCGGCGTACCACAGACTTTTTCGTGCTTCAGAAACTCATCACCATATCACTGCCCATGACTGGATCCACTTCTGGTGTAGGCTCCAAAACAAATATTCAAATCTTTCTCCCAATGATCAGAGCGAGGGAGCAAGCAAGCCAACTGGACATACCAGCATGCCACCGGAGCGCACAAAGGATGAAGAAGGAGCATTCGATGAGCTAGGCATCAAAGCACGCTTAAGGGAAGAAGTCTATTTAGCAGCCTTCCTGTCATGCTGGCTGTCTGTATTCGTCCTTCCCAACGGAAAGGTGAACCAAATTCGTCCTACAGTCTTCAAAGTTGCAAGCATGATGGCGCGCGGATCCACGTTTTCTTTGGCGGTGCCCATTCTAGCGAGTGTATATCATGGCTTGAAGCAAATTTCATCATCTCCTACTCCAAGTCAGTGCCATGCGATCCTTCCAATGCATTATATCTATGGATGGCTTGGCAACTACTTTGACACGTACCTTCCTTCCACACACAATCAACCGGGCGTCAGAATGGTCCGACTAGCAGGCGAGAAGAATGCTAAACATTTCACAGCACTTACAGCTTGCAAACTCCTCAGAAGCGTTGATACTTCGCGATTATCGTCCTTGGCCATGTTTGACAAAGACGAGTAGTTAATGGTAGATGACGGAAAGCAATCCCACTTCTGGATGGCCTACACCATCAGTCTTCGTTCAAGCTACTTGACTCTTCGCCGCGATATGCAGTATATCATTGAGCCTTATAGCCCTCATCGATTCTCACGACAATTCAACTTTTACTAGGATGTGCCCGGAAGATTAGTGGAAGAAGCTTGCCCCCTTAGTCTACCCGATGTCATAGGACTTTGGCAATCCTGCACGAAGCTTGGCATCAAGGCAAAACTGAGAATTCCTGTCTCCTCACAAAAAGGCCTTACGACAAAGCGATATCAAGAGTGGTGGAAAAAGCATGCAAGCGACTTTGTTAAAGGAGACATTGAGCCTATCGAGAAGTAAGAGAAATCCAAGACTCTAGTCAGAATTCGCTTAACCAATGGCAAGGGAGCAGTTACACCTATCGTCAATGCCCATGAAGTTGAAGACACTAACGCAATAGCCAGCAAAGCTAAACCAAGCAAGGCTAAACCATCAGTTCTACCTACTGTTAGTAACGAGGAAGTTGACGGTACTAATGCAACATTAGGCAAAGCCAAAGTAAGCAAAGCTAGACCAAGCAGGGCCAAACCGAAAGTTCCACCTGTTGCTAGTACCCATGAAGTTGATGGTGCCAAGGCCAAAGCAAGCAAGGCCAAAGCAAGTACGGCTAAACCAACAATTCCACCTATCACTAGCACTGACGAAGTTGATGGCGCCAATACAACAACAAGCAAAGCCAAAGCAAGCAAGGCTAGACCCAGCAAGGCCAAACCAAACCAAGGAAAGGATTTACCCAAAGATGCATCCAAATAAATGGAGAACTCAACTCCCAAGCCTAAGCCTCTTTTAAAGATTTCTGCTCCAAAAATTCCATTCATGATTGTCAAAAATCCAACCACCGAAAATGGAGACAAGAAAAGAGGCCTTGGGATTTGTGATGGGGACAGCAACTCTAGCCAAGGTGATCGTCACTGGAATCGCCCCAAGAGGCAGAAAACCATAGTCCAAATCACACCATTGGAGGATATCCATATTGACATGGATGGTTTTTTCCAAGACGTGCCTGATAGCAACACACCTTTGAAGGATTTAGAAGCACATGTAATAAAACACATACTTCCTCAAATGCTTTCATTTTTTTTTTTTTACTTTACTAAGCTGCTTAAGTTTTTTTTTTTCGTATATGTGCAGTTGGGAGTCAACAACTTGAATCTTGGTGATGAATTATACTCTCAAAGCAGTGGAGGTTCCATAGATGGTCCAGATTCCTTTGGATTGCTTACTGGTAAGGGAAGATCTGTCGAAGAAATATCACGTCAAATTTCTCATGAGAAGGCTCCTGTTGACATGCCCAAAGTACCAATAACAGAACCAAGACAACTTCGAGTGAAACCTTCTGGTCCCATATTTTCCGACGTTAGTGTCTTTCAAGGGATTGATGTGATTGCTAAAAGTCGGCGCAAGTATGTCTTAGGGTTGTGGTCCCAACTTTCACATAAGATCGGGAAGACTAGCTTGGATCATGTCGACGTTATTGAAGATGAGGCTGAGAAGGTCCTTGAAGAGATGAGAAAAATGGAAGTAATGGACATTTCCCCATTACAGTGCAACCTTAAAAGCTTCTTTGATAATATTCGGGCATACAAAAACCACTCCACTTCTATCAAATCATGTGCAAGTAAATTGGCAGATATTTCTCAAACTCTTTCTCGTGCTAAAATCAGAGAAAATGAGGTAATTAAAGAATTTGCAGTTCATCAACAAGAATTTGAAGCCCTTGAAGTTGACAAGGCGAAGTTGAAAAGAGCATTGGAAGGCATAGACACCAAGCTGAAGGCCAAGGAAGCAGCGGTTGTTGCAAATGAAGGAGAATTATCTGAGGTGCAACTTGAGATCTCTAACCTTGAAGATAAGGTCTCTGCTATCAAGAATGCCGCAGTACAGACTGATGAATATATTGCAACATCGGAGGAGATGAGAAAGTTGCTTGAAGCAAATCAAAGCGAGTTGGCGAACTTCAGGCTGTTTCCTTAGTTGTAGTTTTTTTTTTTCAAAAATTGTTTTCCTTTCTTCATTGTTAATAACATTTGGTCTACTTATTCGTTTGAGAAATATAGCAAACACAATTTGTCATTATTGATTAGAGGAAAGACAATTTCTTCTTCTTTTTTTTTCATGATGAATAACACTCGATCTACTTATTCATTTGAGGAATACAGCAAATGCAATTTGTTATTATTATTTTTTTGGGATGACTGAGCTCGAAATCCAAGCTGCCTACGTACCCAACATGGGATCAAGTCAAACGTAGTTCATACATATATATATTTTTCTTTAATTTTTGGGTTTGCCGTGCACAGTTTTAGCTCATGCGGGCTAGGAGCAACATGCAGTTTAAGCTCGTGCGTCATGGAGTGATGCTTGATTTTCAAGGGTAGTAACGCTTCAAGAATTTGCCATTTATGGGGCCAACTTTTAAGCCATCTTCAGCAACCAATCTGTAGGCGCCACTTGAGTAAACTTCTTGCACCACATATGGTCCATCCCACTTGGAAATGAATTTGCCACCGATTTTATGGATGGTATTAATGGGCCTTCTTACAGCAAGAACCAAGTCCCCTTTCTGAAAAGAACGAAGACGAACCTTCTTATTGAATGACTTTGACATGCGGGCTTGATAGCATTCAAGACGTTGCTGTGCCTCCAGCCTCTTTTCGTCAAGTGCCTCTAGTTCTTCAAGGCGCAAGCGAGCATTGTCTTCATGAGTGAGGCCTTCTTGAATGGTGACCCTTAAAGATGGAATTTGACGTTCGAGCGGCAAAACAGCTTCCACGCCATACACTAGTGAATATGGAGTGGCTTGTGTAGGCGTTCGATACGTGGTTCGATAAGCCCAAAGAGCTTCTTCCATTCTTTCAGGCCAATCCCTTTTTACTTTAGCAACCACCTTCTTCAATATGTTCCCAAGAGTCTTGTTGAATGCTTCCGCAAGACCATTTGCAGGTGGGTTGTACATAGTAGAAGTGTGCTGCTTGAAGCCAAATTTCTGACAGAGTTTGGTCATTGCACTGTTGTAGAAGGACTTCCTATTGTTTGTGATGATGTAACGGGGTACACCATATCTAAAGATGAGATTGATACGGATAAAGTTGACAATATTTTCCTTCTTCACTTCTTTCAATGGAATGGCCTCCGCCCATTTGGAGAAATAGTCAGTCCCAGCTAAAATGTATAAGTGGCCACCAGAAGACTTTGGCAAAGGCCCCACGACATCTAGCCCCCATGCATCAAAAGGCCACGAAGCGACAATTGGATGAAGCAGTTCTGGCGGTTGATGTATAAAGTTTGCGTGAATTTGGCAAGCATGACATCTTTTAGCGTACTCCATGCAATCCTTGATCATTGTCAGCCAGTAGTAGCCCATCTTTTTGATTCGAAAATGAAGTTTAGGGCCAGATTGATGAGCGCAGCATATTCCAGAATGAGCTTCTTCCAAAGCTTGCTTTGCCTCGTTTTCTCCAAGGCAACGGAGGAATAACCCTTCAAAAGATCGACGATAAAGTGTGTCCTTGTAGTACATGAATCGAGGGGCGCGACGCTTCACATCCGTTCTTCTATGTAGATCATCGGGCAATTTTCCATGTTGCAGATAATCAATGAATGGTTGGCGCCTTTCCTCAATTTCAAGTTCCAAAACTGAGACAATGTTCACTTCCCTTTCACCACCGTCTTCACTTTCAAAGATTGGCGGTATGACCCAACTTCGGCATATTGGAACATGCGTTTCATGGTCAGGAAGAGCAAGAATAGAAGCAAGCTTTACAAGTGCATCTGCCTGCCTATTTTCCCCACGTGGTACGTGCTCTAGAGTAACATCACCAAGCCATGTAATCAAACGACGCGCGTAGTTATTGAGAGGCATAAGTTCAAGCTTCCTCACTTCATAGACGTCGAGAAGCTGGTTGATGATCAACATTGAATCCCCATATACCTTGAGTTGCAAATGCTTTGCTTCAACCGCCATCTCCAGCCCGAGAATGAGAGCTTGGTACTCAGCTTCGTTATTTGAACAATTTTGTGTAAGAGTGAAAGCATATGGCAAGACATCTCCTTCTGGGGAAATAAATACCACACCAGCGCTTGCCCCACTTCGATGAGACGCCCCATCAAAGTACATTGTCCATTGGGGACGAATTTCGACTACCATGACATCCTCATCTGGGAATTCTTCGGACAACTCCCACTCGGCTGGTATAGGATGGTCTGCCAAGAAGTCAGCCAGAGCTTGCCCCTTAACAGCTTTTTGAGGCACGTAGATGATCTTATATTGTTGAAAAATGAGTGACCACCTTGCCAATCGATCAGAGAGGACTGGCTTTGACATGACGTATTTGATCGGATTAGCTTTGGAGATGAGATGCACTGTGTGAGCTTGAAAATAGTGCTGCATTTTTTGTATTGCAAAGACAAGGGCGAGACACATCTTCTCAATTACAGAATAGTTCAACTCATGTGGCAGCATCATTCTACTCAAGTAATATAGGGCATTTTCTTTCCCTTCATCATTCTCTTGAGCGAGAAGGGCTCCAACCGAACGCTCTTGCGCAGCAATATACAAGATTAGTGGTCGTCCAGGTATAGGGGTAGTGAGAACAGGAGGGCTCGTTAGATAGGATTTGATGCTCTTGAAAGCATTGTTGCATGCTTCATCCCACTCAAACGGAGTACCTTTCTTCATGAGGTGGCTGAATGGTTGACATCGACCAGCCAAATTTGATATAAAACGACAGAGATAAGCTAATCGTCCTTGAAGACTTTTCAGCTCATGAATATTTCGAGGCTCAGGCATTTTCTCGATAGCATCAATTTTAGCTTGTTCAATTTCTATGCCGCGGTGGCGCACAATGAACCCAAGAAATTTTCCGGACGTAACCCCAGAAGTGCACTTCAAGGGATTCATCCTAAGTTGGTACCTTCGTAACCATTCAAACACTTGTCTTAGATCATGAAGATGGTCGGCTCGTCTCTTTGTCTTCACGACTAAGTCATCGACGTAACACTCTACATATTTATGAAGTACATCATCGAAGATCTTTTGCATTGCTCTTTGGTATGTGGCACCTGCATTCTTCAAGCCGAAAGGCATAACTTTGTAACAGTAGATGCCTTTAAGTGTGCGAAAAGCTGTGAACTTTTCATCTCGCGGAGCCATGCGGATTTGATTGTAGCCAGACGAACCATCCATGAATGACAAAACTTCATGTCCAGTAGTAGCATCGACCATGAGCTCAGGTATAGGAAGTGGAAAGTCATCTTTAGGACAAGCATTGTTCAAATCACGAAAGTCAACATAAACTCGGATTTGCCCATTTTTCTTCTTTACTGGGACTATGCTTGAAATCTAGGTGGGGTACTTGACTTCTCGAATGAAACCAGCTTCAATGAGTTTATTGGCCTCCGCTTCAATTTTGGGAACCAAGTCAGGCCGAAAGCGTCTCTGAGATTGCTTGACAGGTCGGACGCCATGCTTCACTGCGAGATGGTGAACAATAACTCTTGGGTCTAACCCTGGCATTTCCGTGTAATTCCAAGCAAAGATGTCTTTATACTCTCGTAGGAGTTCAATGTAAGCAATTTCTTCTTCAGGAGTGAGCGAGGCACTTATGTAGGTTGGTCGTGGGTCATCTTCAGTCCCTAGGTTGATCTCTTTTAAATCATCAACGGTGGACTTCTCACTTTCTTCCAACTCTTGTGGAGCATCTTCAGCATCCTCCTCTGCTTGGACTTCATTATAAGAAGTTGTGATATGGAATGAGGAAGCGAAACATCCTTCATTAAGGCCATCTTTCAACCTTTTAGAAGGCACCTTGGTTAAAACCATAGTTTGTCGCTTTACTTTCAGCGATTCATCGTCCATTGCCACAATAAGAGTAGTATGGCGTTCCATGCGAGAGGGTATTTTGCTCTTCAACTTCTTATCATCTTCTGACAAGAGAGCAGTCTTCTGTTTTGAAGCCTTCTTGATGGTAGTATTTGAGACACCCAATCGGCAATGCACCGACTTTCAAGGAGCGTTTGATGAGGACGCCTCCTTCGGTAGACTTAATCTACTGTGGACAGACTCGCACAAGTTAAAAGGCGTAGGGTTTTCACTTGGCGGCCCTAATCGGCTTTGAATGGATTTTCTCATGCGAGATGATGAAACTACTTCACTTTGGGGCGCCAATCTGTCAAAAACGGTCAAAGACAAATGTCTTAGATGAAACTGATGAAGTTCCTTCTTCTGCCGTGATGTAATTGTTGGTGGATTTCCTTATGAAGATGCGAGCAGGAGTAGGTGCAGTTTATCCAAGGCCTGCTTGAGATTCTTTGACAGTGTATCCCTTCTGCTTGACCATCTTCTGAGTTGAGTTCAAACCATGTACCTTTTTGCCAGTCACCTCAGGCAAGAGTTTCCCTAGAGCAGTCGAATCTGTAGGATTATGTCCAGCCTTTGCAAGAAGCTTGTAGGCATTGGGATCAAAGCCATTTGTCCGTTGTGAAGGCAAGTAGTCATTTTCCACTACGGGGCTATGCACTGCTCGAACAAATCCTTTTAGGGGTGGGGCAACCTTGGCTTCGTTGAGGTTAGTGACTGGGAGCATCAATCCATCTAAGGCCGACTCTTCACCTTTATTCACTTTTGGTACATAACGAAGTACCGGTGTCTCTTTCTTCTTTAATGCTTCCTCTATATGACGACTGACACCTTGATTAATTTTATCCTTCTCCTTAGTTAGAATATTGGTCTTACTAAGTTGCAAGTCATTGGCTTTGGACTGCTTGTAGCTTGGTGAAGAGGCAATAGGTTCTAACTCCGTCAATACCACCTTTGCTAAGTAGAATTTAGCATCAGCAAAATGGGACTCGGCTTCGCTATAGGGTTTATCATCAGCTACCACTTTCTTTATCACGCCATCTTTGCAGTACTTGAAGCATTGATGAAGGGTTGATAGGATGATGCCATTCTCGTGCAGCCACGGCCGCCCTAAAAGCACGTTGTAAGAAGTTTTTGCGTCAATGACATGAAGTGATGCACTTGAAGCCATATCATCGATGAGCAAATCCAGACAAATCACGCCAATAGCTCTTTGCCCCCCTTGATTGAAGCCTTGGATCATGAGACGACTAGGTGCTAGTTTGTCGATAGGGATACCAAGTTCCTTCACGGTACGAAGCGGCAGGATGTTGACTGCAGATCCGCCATCTAAGAGCATCCTATTGACCCTCTTTTCGAATATGTATCCGGTGACAAAGAGTGGGTGATTATGTGGTGTGTCACCAAGCAGCAAATCCTCATCAGAAAGCGTAATGCTTCCAATGCAAGTAAGACAATCGCTGGCACAAGTTATAGAGTCAGCCTTGACTGGAGTATGTTTAGGTGACTCAGATTCTGGAACTTCAGTTACTTCAACACTAATAGTGTTACATGAGGCCTCAAAAAGACTAGAGCTACGAATTTTCTCTGGGAGGAAATCCCATAAGGTGAATGGAGCACGCAGTTTTTGGACAGGCGTTTCCTCTTGCAAATTTGAAGACACTTTCTTCGGTTTCCTCCTTCTTTGTTGCTTTCTCCTACGCATCCTTTTGGGATTAGGCTTTGGTATTGCAGCTTAATGATGCTTCACACTTGATGTGTGCTTCTTCTTTTTACGAGTAACAAGGGTCTATCCTTCATCATCCTTGTCCTCAACTTTTGTGCTGGTGGAGATGTTGCCCCCAGATTGTTGAATAGAAGAGCATCGTGCTACTTCAATTGGATCAAATGACCCAAATTGAATCTTTACCCTTGGTGACACTTTAGGCTGAAGAGTGTCATTTTATAGAGTAATTACAGCCTGATTTGTAGCTACTGTTTCATTTTCTTCCTCCAAGACAATCTTCCCTTGGATAGCGAGCTCTACTATCCTCTCTTTAAAGACAAAGCACCGTTGAGTGGGGTGGCTAACCAAATGGTGGTACTTGCAGTAATTTGGATCATTCACCTTGTTAGCCTCCTCAGGTCGTTTCATCTCTGGGAGCTCAATGAGTTTTAAATCCAGCAATTGATCAAACATTAAAGGGACCTCTGAATCTGGAAATGGATACACCTTTTCTTGCATCTCTTTCAACGTGAGCCTCATTTTCTGTTTCACTTGTGGAGGAGTAAACTTCTCTACTTGCTTTGTTTTAGGTCTAGTAGAGATTTTGAAGGGTGTAACATTCACTGTCATGGAATCCTTCTTTCTCCTTTGATTATGGGTTTGCCCCCTTTGTGAAAGTCTGGCTTATTTCCTACGGTGCGAGAATCTTGCGTTTTGCGAGAGTCTTGTATCGGTAGGCCTTGCCTTCCATTTACTGCAATGGTGAGTTCCATGTCATGAGCTCGAGAAGCCAACTCTTCAAAGGTTTTAGGCAGAATTCCTTGAAGAATATATTGTAGATCCCATTGCATGCCTTTGATGCACATCTCGATTCTGGAAGTTTCAGACAGTCTATCCTTGTAGTTTAGACTCACGTGCCGCCATCTATTGATGTAATCAATGACAGGTTCATCCTTCCATTGGTGAGCATTCGTAAGCTCGAACATATTGATAATACGGCGAGTGCTATAAAAACGGTTAAGAAATTCTTGTTCTAGCTGCTCCCAACTTTCAATCATGCCAGGCTCAAGGTCGCAATACTAGTCGAAAGCGTTGCCTTTGAGCGTTCGAACGAATTGCTTGACGAGAAGATCACCATCAATTCCAGCATTGCTGCACGTTTCAACAAAATGGGCAATGTTTTGTTTTGGACTGCCCTTGCCATCAAATTGCTGAAACTTTGGTGGTTGATAACCAGTGGGCATCTTCAAAAGGTCGATCCTTCTAGTATATGGCTTAGCATAAGTAGAAGAAGATTTTGGCGCCGCCTCGTACTTCTGCTTGATGGTACCTAAAATGAAATCCTTCAATTGGTCTATGGGAATCGAACCATCACCAGAAAGTATGAACTCCTCAGGTACCACCTTATTTTTGCCTGAGGACTCAACTCGACTTGAATCCCCTTTACTTTCTACTTTGCTGTTGAGGTAGGCGATTTCAACATCACGTTCTTCTAGGATTTTTTACATTCCCTCAACTGTTTTGGCCAAGTTAGCGACTTGTTCCTCTAGGCTGACCGCATTTGTTGTCATAACATCCATGACTGAAGAACTGGTAGTCTTGGTGGGAGCATCAAATTTTGACTGAGGAGTGTTTTTAGAAGAATCAGAGTCAAAACTCCAACCGCTTAAATAGCCATCTTCCAGATTCTTCTAAATTTCTGAACCAGACTCCTGAGGCATAGAAGGATTTTCAATTTCAGTTGCCACATCCTTCATTGCTTCTATGGTAGAAATGACATCCCTTCCTTTTGGTGAGCTTGGCGGTGCTTTCAGTAGATCAGCCTCAGACTCAGGATTTAATTTTGGTGACCAGAGTGCTTTGGCCATAATTCCAAGCAGTTGCCTTGTGCCAATTCTAGGAAACTTATTCATATTTATATCTAACTTAATTTTTTTTTGGATGCCCCAGCCCGGGAGATTGCCCAAGGCCGAGGACTTGAATGGCTTACCCCAGGGTCGGCCCTGTACATAGTTGGTCGCGGACTGAAGTAAAAGAGCATATCGCTTCAAAGTCCAAAATTAAATCCTAGTTCCGCTCCTAGTCTTGGCATCGGAACACCAATTCTTGATTCCGTCCTCAAACACATAAATGAGCAGAGCCGGATTAAAATATATTGGATGCCCCAGCCCGGGAGATTGCCCAAGGCCGAGGACTTGAAGGGCTTACCCCAGGGTCGGCCCTGTACATAGTTGGTCGCGGAAGGAAGTAGAAGAGCGTATCGCTTCAAAGTCCAAAATTAAATCCTGGTTCTGCTCCTAGTCTTGGCATCTGAATACCAATTCCCGATTCCGTCCTCAAACACATTGTTGAACACAAACTTCGAATCTACGAAAAAGACGGGAAAAATGATGAACGAGAGTCAATTTTATTGATGTATCAAAACTAGGGTTACAATCTCTGATGAATTTCTAAGAGAAAATAATCCTCTGATTCTTCTCTTCTGTTGTTGTTGAAACGAGGGCTTGACAGCTTGATCTCGGATCGAACGGCGGAATCTTCTCCAATGTTTGCGAAGAAGATGATGATCTAGGTTGAATGTTCTTCGGAGCTTTGAAGCTTTGATCTGAAAGAACCTTCTTGTTGGATTTGGACTTGAGACTTGAGGAATTCTGAAGGGTTTTGAGGCTTTGATCTTCAGAGCTCTGGAGTTGGATGCTTGAATGTTGATTCAAAATATGAGAGGAGAACACCTCTATTTATAGAGAATGTAGGATGGAGAGTCATGACCAATCTCTACTTCCTTCATATTTATCTCTCTTTAATTATTTCTTTATCCAATGTAAAAGAAATAATTATAATTTGATAATTATCCTTACTTTTATTTTAAGAAGGACAATTATGTAAAAAGAAATACAAATATTATTTTACAAAGTGGCTTAATTTGATTGGTTGAGCTTAATAAAAACAATAACTGCATCACTTCCACACGTGGCGCCATTTGATTGGTCCATTCGCATCATTTTAACTTTTGACCTAAAGACACTTGGCGACATTTGATTGGCCATTTATTGTGCCCTATTTATTAGGTCCCGCAACACGTGGCAACTTGTGATTGGCTGGAAATTTTACATGCCTACACACATAAATGAGTAGAGCCGGATTAAAATATATTTGTGTATATATTTTGTCACCGCTGGATTAAAATTAAGAAGTCGTTACTATTTTGAAAAGTTGAACGACACCTCGATAGAAAAAAGAGAGAGACCAAAATTGCAAAGGAAATGAGCAACTATTAGTGTCATCTAGCCATATTCGGGCACTTTTATGCTAAAGTCAATACTCACTCAAAATCGTAGATACTCCTTTAATTTCTAGAGAGACTCAAATCGCTTATAATGATGCACCTTTCTAGAGAGACTGTACTTGGGCATTGTTACTAAAATTTCTGTTTTCTTTCCAATCGACGGAGAATT
>BPLS01030252.1:519152-542863 GCA_019656275.1 Rhododendron kiyosumense | reverse complement strand
GGGAAGGAGGGAGATGGGGGCGACGACGTCTTTAGGGTTAGAGAGATGTTAGGGTCTTAGGTTAGGCCTCTGAGATTTTTTTTTTCCCCTTTGGGGGATGTGTTCCTACCAAATCTGTAAAAGAATAAAACCATAAAAAGCCAGGGATAAAATTGAATATGTAAAAGAATAAAATCGTAGAAATCCTTGACAAATAGTAATAATGGAAAAAAATTACTCTTTCTCTAACTACCCAGTCCATCCATCATTTGTCCTCCGTTCATTTTGAAAACGGATATCAAAATTCCATAATTCAAAGATGGAATAATTAGTTGTAAATCTTCATTTTCAAAATTGAATACCTATCTTTTTTTTATCATTAATTAATACTTATATATCTAAGGGTATCCACAATACTATACTCCCTCCGTCCCCTTTTCAAAGTCCAATATTTTATTTTGGGTTGTCCTTTAATAAGTGTCCATTTTGTAAAGTTAGTGGATAAAAGTTGATAAATTTTCCATTTTGTTCCTTAAAGTAGATTCCATTTTGAAAATTTAGTGAGTAAAAGTGTAATGATGATGTCTCCATAGAGGGTAAATAGGAAAAGTGGAGATAAAAGTTGATGTGAAAGGTGTAATGATAATATTTTCTTAATAAGTTGGAGTTATGAAGTGAGACATTTAAAAAGGGACAGATGGAGTAATAAAAAATGGATAACCAAAAGTTGCCACATCAACTTTTGATTACCATATAAGAGATTGCTAATGTTAGCAATGTAGAGGTTCACAATGATATAATCAAAATTGAATAACCAAATATTGCCACATCACCTTTTTAAATTACAAAAAAATTAATAATTGTGAACATCGAAATAGTTTTTCCTAAAATAATTTTGAGACTAATAAAAGCTATTTATTAGAAATAGAAAATAATTTTTGAACTTTTTTCAAATTTAAAAAAAAAGAAAAACAGCTTTAAGAAAAACAACTTTTGTGTAACTAAGATTTTTTAAAAAATAGTTTTTATATAAGAAAAGGTTTTAAAAATAAATTTTCTTATACAAAACAATTTTTCAAAAAATAACCTTTTTTTGCATAAAAATGTTTTTTAAAAATAGTTAAAAAATAATTTTTGGGGGAAAAAAGTTTTTTTTTTTTAAGTTTTAAGTAAAATATTTTTTTTTTGGAAAACAATGTTGAAAAAGAAAAATGAGATAGAGGCGAAAATGGAAGAGATAAAAATGTTTTGTTTTGTAATGATGTGAATTTAATTGAAATGGTGACAATTGAAACTAGATGGACGACTACGAAAATTTGCCCATTTGATTGTTGGCAAAGATTGGTAGTTTTGGTTATCGAAAGTCTAAAATTTGATTATTTCTAAGAAGGTTGTTAAGTTTGATTATAGCATTGTGAGCAATATTTTGCATCAACATTATTAACTTTAAAAATCTAGTACTTTTGGTTATGCCATTGTGGATACTCTAATGTGGAGATTATAGGATCATTACAAAACTTGCTTGCTTTCCATAAATCATGGCAAATTTTGAATTTTACGATCTGAATGAGATAAGTTTATCCCTTCCATAGGAATTTTACCAATGGCTCCTATAAAAAGGAATAATTTCTTAAGGAATTTTACCAATTGGAAGTCGTATATTGCCTTTTCAATTCTGTACATTCTTGATCAAGTTCAAATCATTATCATGTTACTTTCTTTTCTTCTTACTTTTTTTCCTTTTCTTTGGAGAATTTATTTATACTAACCTATTGGAAAATATTTATTTAACTTTAACTATCTTTCCATCCAATCAAATCTCGTCATCTGTCGCGATGAGAGTCCTCTTTATTAAGACCACTTTGCTTTAATATATTGTATAGATAGATAGAAGTATAGATATAGATAGGAAGATGCTAGTTATTCCCATTGATCGCCTTTTTTTATTTTATTTTATGTCGTTACCCGTTGAAATGTTTTGCCAAAGCTCTATATATATAGTGCCTCATGTTCTCATTTTTCTATCACCGAGAAAACCCACTTCTCTCATACTTTCACTTCCACTTGGCTAAATTTCAGCACTATCTCACCTTTTCACAGTCAAGTTTTCTTCCAAAAATGTTATATAGTTCTAAAATATTTGGGCAACTCTGGTTGGTAGCTTTGTTCACATCCTCCTACTGGGCAACTCTGGAAGAGGAAGCTTGAGAGCATTTTGGTTTGAATTTTGGAGCCGTTATAATCCGGCCGTCGTCACCTTCACATCGGGAAGGACTACCGGATTTAAGATAGTGCATGTATCACGCCTCCCGATTGTGTTTCAGGCTAGCTTTTCTTTCACTCTTTTCCTCAATATTTCCTTATCAGTCTATGCTCTCAATATTAGATTACTCTGCCAATAGTTCTATGAGAATAGATTATATAAACTGGTGTGTAACTATTTGTTTCTTCCAAATTAATTATATTGCCCCACATCGTCAAAGAGATTAAATTCTTTCCAACGCCCCTCACTTTTCCACCACTACCTTTTTCGGTCCTACCATGTATTTATTATTGATCTGAACCGTTCATTTTGTAGACCCCACATAGTAGTGATCCATGCAAAAAATAAACTTGATCGGATATCGATAGGAGTATCAAAAATTAAATTTTGCTTTAGAAAATGGATAATTTATTTTTATTATTACTGACAGAAATCAGATTGTCCATTTTATAAACCAAAATTTAAATTTTGATATATTTATCAACTTCCGATCAAATTGGTTTTTTGCATGGCAATACTATTGCGGGTCTTAAAATATGAACGGTTCAGATCACAACAATAGACACTCGGTGGGGCCCATATATATATTTTTTTAACCAAAACGATAGGAAACTTTTATTATAACTTAGAGAACTCAAGTACAAGAAATAAGTCGGTTATCTTTCCCCAAAGGATATAACAACCAATTAGGAGGTCTAGCTTCCCAAGTTCTAACACCAAGAGTAGTGGAAAAGTAGGATTTTACACCAGTGATGGATAAAATTTATTCTCGCCATCAAAATAATATTCCCAATTAATAAAACATGACGACATGGCACAACGTAATTGGTATTAGTTCTCTTCCTCCTCCTTGAACTTATATACTGATGGCAACATGACTATGGGCGACCCCAAATTTCAGACCATTCAATTGCTTATCGACTAATCCTATAGGAAGACTTGATCAATTATGTCATCCAATTGGTTTTAGTTCTCGTCCTCCTCCTAGCTTGGATTTATATTCTGATGGCAAAATGAGCATGGCCTATGGGCAACCCCAAATTTCACGCCATTGGAGATGTCTATTGACAAGTACCACTCGGCCTAAATTTTCAGCCTGAATTTCACGCCAATTTGTTAGGTTTGTGTATTGAGAGAGTTTTTTTTAGGCTAATGAGGTGAAGAGAGAGAAAAAGAAATGAGAGTAATAAATGGGTATGGAGATAAAACTTATTGGGGACTGTCCGCAGAGAGACTCGTTAATTTTTGAGACCCAAAGCGAACACAGTCTAATAACCCCAAATTTCACATCCTGTTTTTCTACGTGAATTTAGGCATGGGACTAGAATATATCTAGGACTAGGAGGAACCGTTGGTTGAAACTTTTGCGTTTACTACTAAATAAATATCTAGTAAATAAATATATCTAGGACTAGGAGTATAAGAAATGAAATTTCATGAAACATAAAGATATGCAATACGTTGGATTTGGGATGCAATACTATTAATTTATCTCCTCTTTTCTGTAAGCTGTCCTTTTGGATAACAAGTGTCTGAGTTTCTCTCCTTCCCTTTCATTCTCAGGCCTCCCGGCCGTTAAGTAAATGATTTCCTACCGATTGATCAAGAGAATACAATTCTTGTTTTCACTCTTTTATAGTAAAATACCCAAATAAGAGTTACCTAGTTTTCACTGAAGTCGATCAAGCGGCCAAAGCAGAATCAAAAGTTCACTAACAAATGACGGCCAATGACATGTTTTGATAATTAACTAGAAATTGCCCGTGCCTGAAGACACGGCACAACACGTTTTTTGAACATGATTAAAATGGATTATGGAGGAGTGTGTAATTTTCTTTCTTGGTCGAGGAGTGTGTAATTTTGGCCAAAATGAAATAGTCAAAATAAAAGTTACAAATAGAAATGAACATAGCATAGACGAGAATCAAAATGCATGCTCCCTTTCTCTACTTTGAAATGAGAAACAAATCCTCTATATCTAATTAACCAAAATAAAAAAAAATATTGTCCAACCCCAATCATTTCAGGAAGGAAAAAAATTGTTAATAGGAAAGAGTACATTACGAAAGAAAGTTATTTGGTGTGACCGTAAATAGAAACTAAAATCAATGCCTTCACAAAGGGAGACAAAGGAGGAGTTGAGCCGCTCTATCCTGGTGGACTGTGCAATCGCCATATTCGTGACTTAATCCCATACAGCAACTTGCCCTCCCCCACTTCAACATGAAGAGCAAGCTAAGGTCCTTCAACTTCCATCTCTACGTAAACTTGTTACCGAGAACAATGCCTGAATCAAATGCCAATCAATAAGTAGTCATACGTTTAAGGCAACATACTTGAAGATCTCCAAAAAAAGGTGAGAGACTTTACTAAAAAAGGTCAGATAGTTTACAAAAGTAAATGACTGCAACAAATGAAATTACCTTACCAAGCTTGTAGAGGCATCCAAATACACCATTAATGGCTCACCAAATATATAAACCATCATTCGCACACAATCTAAAATCAGGGCACCACATAATTAGTTGATTGATGGTAAAATAAACCTTCAATCACTGCATTGATTTCCTCTCAGAGGCTAACTTCCCTCCAATATTGTCAGTCATTAGGAAGATGGTAAAAAATTGCAAAAACTATAGCGTTACTCAGGCAACTCGAACTTAAAGTCCCCTAATCCGGAAGGGATTTTATAGCTTACATTTGTATCTAATTTGTCAACACCGGCATATGAATACCAAAAACCTAGCTTTCCAATCAAAAGCCTAACTTGAATACAATATTTCTTTTAAGTTAAATTAGATCCAAGATCGAAGTAGCCAAAATGCAAAATATTTATCAAAATCCGAGTCAATATCGAAAAATTCGTTATTCAATATGATTTTGAGTGACCTTAGTTAGGTGTGAGCAAACAAATTGTGCCTAACAATATATAAACATAACATCGTAGGTCAGAATCTCAACGAATGTGACATTATAGAGTATACAAACTAACATCATAGCTCGGTAGCCCCCTCGAATGTCCATACAGAAACTCTTATACATAGAAGAAGATATAGGAATAAATAAATAAAAAGATCCATTACCGTATTATATGTTTAGCAGCTATTGCTACATGGCATTAAACTGATTGTACTCTTTGCACTTTCAAATCCCAGGTCTTAATTTTGCTTTACCCACCAATTGTCGAGAAGACAACCACCTATTTAGACTTCCCACATAATCTACAGTTAGCATGGTGTTTTCGCCATGGATTGCCAACTGTCAAAAAAGGTGACATTTTTTAAAGGAGGATTCCAACAAAATGAGTTTGCAAAAACGATGGAAAGAAATATTAAAAATACCTACAGTAATAAATTATACACAAAAAGAAAAGAGATATAAAACATTGGCCTTCTCTCCTACTGAACAATCAATTGTATTTCAAAATTGTTGGCTACTAAATGCATATATGGTTGAGCAATTGGGACTGTAGCAAGAAACCCAAAAAAAATAGGCATTACGCTAACTCCATTAGTATGACTTTATCTTACCCATGCCTACGACACTCCCACAAAAATTACCACTATGATTCCTTGGAGTATGATAAACAATGCCGGAACACAAACTTAGTCACATGGCTAGGCACTTAATTACGACAACTATGATTCCATTAGAAGGTTCTTTTGCTGCAACTTCACAATTAACATCTCCTTTGACAAAAAAGATTAGTTTCTAGTCCTTGGAATTGAGAACTGATCGAATTATAATATGAACCCCAACCAAACGAATCCTAATTTGGTAGAGCAACAATCATAATCTGCAAGCTACTAACACAACCAAGAATGTGGCTTGACCATGAGGAAGAGACATATTTGACTCACACAACCAAGAATTTCAGGGGAGAAGGCTATGATTGGGCTGGTACTACACGCAATCTTCAATTTTCAAATTGCAAAACATCTTCAGTTCAGAAAATGGCCCAAGAAAAATTTTGACCTGCATTTCAACGAACACGTCACGGCCATTATTCAAATAACCACATACTTCAAAGGGAACACACCCCTGCTAGATTCGAACTATGTGCAAAAGCTAGAGAGGGGCAAGGGGGTCTCGATTGTGGCAAGTTGTTCACCATCGGCAATTACAAATATTCTCCAGGGACTGGAGTGCTTGAAATGGGGGTCCGGGTCAAGGTCGGGTCATGAGTGGTGGTCCATTAGTTTTTTTTTTTTTAGTTGGACTGAACACAGAGAACTGGACCAAAAAAAAAAAGTGCAATCTGAAATGCAAACAAAGAGAACTGGAAAAAAAGAGAACTTACCCCTACAACAATTCATGCTACATTTTAGACAAACACTGGCCACCAAAAATCCAAATCCAACATTCGTCCAATCCAAGCTATCTCCATCCTCGAATCCCCCAAAAAACACCTTCGAATCTTAAACCTGTTAAGCCCATAGTTAGAAAAATGTTGTATTCCTTTTACCTGAGCAAGAAAAATGTAATATAATAGTGGGAGCAGAGTACTTGAATTTACAGATTGGGGTTCAAAAAATTAGGTTCAGTATTAAAGGATAACATGTAGGGAGAGTAGAGAAGAGAAAACATACTTCGTCAATGGTGATCTTCAGGGTCATGGAAGATAAGAAGCGGGCACATGGTGACTCCTTCATGCCTGATAAATGGAAAACGGAGAAAGAAAGTTGAAATAAATCATAAAAGACGAATTATTGAGGGTGGGAGACAATACGTAAGTCTTTGGAAAGAAATCATACCAATAATACAACAACCTCCCCTATCTGCCGTGTAAACCAAAGAAATACGGGGAGAAGAGACGGACGGGAGAGAGGGGGAGAGAAAATGAGCAGAAGAAGGGGAAAGTAACAGAGAAACCATATTATGTCTCATTTTTTGATAATAGCCACTGAGAAAGGAAAAAATGGTGAAAATGAGAGAGCAGTGAGGGAGAGTTTTTCCAAAAAAATTATATGATGAATGATAATTGTACGATGGACTGAATCTCACCCCTCAAACCTTTTACTCTCCTTTTTAGGGTTTATTGTCCTTATTTAATGAACATTGTCTTTGGGAGAGAATCACGACCGTAGGGTCAAATTAGAAATTCAATCCCAGGCTCCCAGCCAAATTAGATGCTGATTCCATATAAACTTTCCATTTAGGGTATGTTTGGTTGGATGGAATCAAGGTTGAAATGGAATAGTCATTTCAATGACTTACTTATTCCAATGTTTGCTTCACCATTGAATAATGGAATGATGATTCCAAATGGAATCACTATTCACCTTAGTAAAAGAATTGTCATTCCATCCAAAAAACTAAGGAATTGTTATTCCATTTCTTTGTCACACCAAAATTACTGGTGCCACTCCAACATTCACTTCTGCCACACCAAAAATTACAATTGCCACTCCAAAAAATGCTATTGCCACACTATTCCATTGGAGATGAGAATGATTATTCCTAAGCATAACCAAACATGAGAATGGGAATGATTATTCCATTCTCAATTCCTCCAATTCTATTCCATTCTTAATTCAATTCCTATTCACATTCCATTCCATCCAACCAAATGCACCCTTACTGCTCTGTGTTATTTCAGAAAATGCAAGGTATTTACCAAAATATCAAGGGTTGAATGAAAGGTGAAGATTTGTGCAGAAAAATGTATGTTACGCCAACGGTCAAGATTTATGTAGGAAAAATGTGTGAGCCACCACACCGTCGCGAATTGTATTATAGATACCCGCAAAAGACATTTTGTTCATTAATAAATGTTCTTAGCATGTCCTTAAAAGGTATTAATTATCAAAACACGTCCTGACCGTCATTTTCCCTTTCAAATAGGTATGCTAGCCTCGACGTTTGGGTTGTCCAAGCCCAATCTCAAACTTGGTTGTCTGCATATTATTAAGTCATAAAAAATACAAGAAAAAAAAAATCAAGGTAACAATGTGCTTTTAGTTTGAATTCTATCAAAAAATTAAAATTAAAATGAAATTTGGGTTATAGTACTTTATGATTTAGCATGATTCGATTCAAAAAAAAAAAAATTTGATGGGTTTCTATTTATTTTATCTTTTATCTTTCATTTTATTATTTTTTATTTTGATCATTGTTCTATATTTAATGATAAATTGAAAAAAGAAAATATTATGGACCAACTGAAAAAATACAAACCTGACTTTAAAAAAATATGATTGGATTGGTTTTTTCCTTTTAGTGATGCTTGCCCTTTCTTTCTCGATATACCCATTATCGAGTTTCTAATAATATTTCTTCGCCTATAAAAAACAATGGATAATTTTTTTATTGAATTTCTTTTGGTGAGTTCTGTGTATACATTATATACATATGCATGTATATTTTTCATATTCGCATACATCACTATGTGAATGCGAATGCGAATGCGAGTAGTTTTTTTTCTTTTTTTGGAGGAGTTAGTCATGCCGTTAAGGTTCTTATTTTCTGTTTTGTAAGACAGATCGTTCTCTCACAATACATCACCTTTAATTTAAAAAATAAATACTTATTTTAGTGAGTGAAACACACCCTAATTGTTGATGTATAATAAGTATCTCCCAAAATAAAAAATGGACACCAACAACAAATGGCTTTTCACTTCTGGATAAAAAAAAAAGAGAGCGAAAAGTGGGTGCACTGCAGTCAACAAAAAGAGGAGAGAGAGAGAGAGAGAGAGAGAGAGAGAGAGAGAGAGAGAGAGAGAGAGAGATTTTAAAGGAAAATATCGAAAAAATGAAATCTTATATGAAAGAACTTAAGTATAACCAACTAACCAATAAACCAACATAATCATTCATGTTGTTTTTGTGACCAAATAAAATTATATATATTTATAATTACATGGAATTTTTTTTTTGGTTGCCCTAGCCCGGGGGGTTGCCCAAGCCGACAGACTTGAGGGGCTTACCCTAAGGCTGTCCCTGGAAATAGGCATCAACTAGTCTAGAAATATCAAGTATGTACTAACCAAAAAATACAGCACTAAAGTAATCGGCTTGCCCCAGATCGAAATCAACAACCTTGGTGGCCGGCCTTCAGTTGAAATATAATTAGGCACATGTCTTGTTCCATTTAGCCGTTGGAGTTTGATTTGCTTTAACTATCGTAAAACTCATGTGCCATGCACCAATAAGAACCATTAATTGGTACCAAATAAAGAAAATCTTGAAATGAAAAATACTGTTGATAATAGTACATGAAAAGGCAATTACGATGTATAACCAAAAAAATGCATGTGAAAGCAGCAACTTTAAAACTGTCTTCCCACTCAAAATTTTAGTCCCGCAAGAAAAATTGTGTTCCTGTAAGTTAAAATCAAGTACATTAAGGCTCCGTTTGTTTGGACGTAAAATATTTTCCGGTAAAATGTTTTATCTATTTTCCGGTGTTTGGTTGTACAAAGAATGAGGAAAACATTTTACATGTAAAACATTTTCCATCAATTGGATGAAAATGACTTACCCTTAAATCTTCCGTAAGTTATTTTCCGAAATGAACCCGTTGCCTTCTATTGCAATTCTCATTACTTAGTTTCCTCGATCATCAGTCTTGACCTACGTTCAATTCCAATAATCTCATATCTCTCCACCGTTTAAGCTCCTCATCTCTTTCTGTACAGTATTTTGTTGATTTCTGAAAATATTTTCAAGTGCCAACCAAACACCGAAAAATAAAAGTTCGAAATTTGTTTTCTGAAAAAATATTTTACATGTAAAATATTTTACATTGTAAAACATTTTACATCGAAACAAACGGAGCCTAATAATTAAATTTTGATTTTTTTGTCACGTCCTCGATTTTCAACATAATTAGATAATACATTTTAATAAAAGAATCTCGCGTATCGTACATATTACCCAAAAGAGTTTCCCACTTGTTTAATTTATAAACAAGTTCCCATGTTTAAAGAAATACAATCTTGTTCCCACGGCCCAAATTAACTTAGATACAAATACGACATGTTTAGAATGTTTCATACTTAAGCTAAAAGATAATTTCAAGAGTAAATAGTTACAAAACCATCTTTAACAAAGGAGCCATTACAAAGATGATGAAGAAACTAATAATGGTTAGCTTCCAAACGTCTTTCACTTCCAAGCACTCGATACATGCATGCTATTGTCCAACGTTTTGTCCTGAAAAGAAAGATTAGGTTGAGCTATACTAGCTCAGTAAGAAAATCTTTTACCAGTTCTACGTGCAAATATGATGACAAGTGTAAAAGATAAGAGATAAGGAAATAAAGTTCGATAGATGAATATCAATCAACTCATAGATAAGCCGCTATCTAAATTGAATGTATGAGTCATAAGATACAAACGACTCAAACAATCTCGACATGGCTCACTGTCACAAATCTCCACAATATGTATTTCCACCCCTTGCGATACAGTGAAACACCACGGAGTTACCGTATTGTCACCCTTTGCGTTATGGTGAACCCTATCAACTAGGACCATCGTATTACCACCCCTTGCGTTATGAGATCCATTTAAGTTTCCGTAATACCACCCCTTGCGTTACGAGACTCCCTATCCCAACTTCCGACCCATACGACTACTTTCTTACTCAATATATATAATCTAAGGCTTTCTCATGACCATATTCATACATGAATCATCATACAATATGCCAACTTTACCATAAATGCACCATAAACATTCACAAATATTCTATCAATGAATTAGATGCATCTTGACGCAATTTTAACCATGTAAAACCTTAATTATCCCTCACTAACGGAAGATCAACGGATCAAGGATGACATCAAAGAATCATAGGAAATCAAGTGAACATGCTAGGGATAGATTTTGAAGTGTCCAAAAGGGGTTAGAAGTGATCGGGAATCAAAATAGTTGAAGTATAAGCAAGGTGGGCAAAATTGTCTAGAAGACCAAGGAGTATTGATACCAAAAACTTTGGTATCAATACGGCAGAGCTTGGAGTATCGATACAATTGATTTGGAAACACTACGACAGATTCTAAAGCTACTGGAATGCAGATCCTTTTAGCGTATCAATACACAAACACTTGTATCGATATGGAGACAATACGAGCGGCGATTTTGTGCAGAAAACTCAAGGACAAACACAACACATTGACCAACGATTTAAGGTACAAACTCTACACCAAATCAACATATAAACACATATAAAAGGCAAAGAAATCCTTACCTCGAGATGGAAGCTTCAAACAAGAGATTAAGCAAGCAAGCCCTAAACTTTCCAACTCCGAAATCAACCAAGAACTTCTCTACGAGCTTCACCCAACAAGATACAAGCCCAAAATCACGTAGAGGAGGTGAAATGAGGGTGGATCCTTGAGGTATTTGTGAGAGAGAGCAAGAGAGAGAGAATGAGCTGAGAGAGAGATGGGACGGTAGAGAGAGAGACAAGGGGGAGAAATGTTATCTCCTACACACATTTCCAACTATATATAGCCCTATATCTTTTTATTACACTCACACTCCCTCAAATCTCCACTCTATCATTTCAACCCTCAATTCAAATAACCACCAAATAAGTATATTTATCCTAATTAGGCATCTAATAAACATTTTCAAAAATTAAAAATTATCCGGGTCTCTACAGTCTATCCTCCTTAAAGAAATTTTGTCCCAAAAATTATAACTCAAGGCAACTAAGATCATGCATCAAGTAATCGTGCCCATGCAACAATACATATCATTCAACAACAAGTTAACAATCATAAAGTCAAAACTTAGAACTCACATTGGTTAATTTGGAAACAAGTGTGGATACTTCTCTCTAACTTGTCTTCCCTTTCCCACGTTGACTCTTCCTTTTCGGGAGTTCTCCAAAAAACTCGTACTAACGGTATGGTCTTACCCCTCAAAACTTCCTTGCGCGAATCTAGGGTACGTATCGGCTCCTCCCCATAAGATGCATCGGCTTCCAACTCTAGTTCGGACCACTCTAGAACGTGTGACGGATTTGGCTCATACTTTCGTAACATCGACATGTGGAACACATCGTGAACGTTTGATAATCTAGGTGGTAATGCCAATCGATACGCGACTTCCCCGATCTTCTCGATAATGTCAAACGGTCTGATAAAACATGGTGAAAGCTTGCCTCTTTGCCCAAAATGAGATAGTCCCCGACGCGGTGACACCTTAAGAAATACGTGATTCCCCCACTTCTAATGATAACGGTTGGCGACGACGATCAGCCTAACTCTTTTTTCTACTTTGTGCGATTAACAACCGTTGACGAATCACTTTGATTTGCTCGGTGGTTTTCTTTTGTGCTTCTAGAAGACGTAGACGTATCGCTCTCATGCTTTCAGAAGTTTGTTGGATCAATTCCGGCCCGACCAACGTAGCCTCGCCCAACTCGGTACAACAAACGGGTGATCGACGCGGTCTCCCATACAAAGTTTCATATGGCGCCATCTCGATACTTGTACGCAAATTCAACTAAAGGCAAATGATCTTCCCAACTACCCCGAAAGTCCATAACATAAGCCCGAAGCATATTTTCTAGAATCTGAATCGTTCTCTCAGATTGCCCATCCGTTTGAGGATGATACGCGGTACTAAATAAAAGATTGGTGCCAAGAGTGGCTTGCAGACTTTGCCAAAAGCGCGCTATAAACCTCGGATCTCGATCCGACACGATAGAAACGGGAATACCATGAAGACGAATAATCTCGTGGATGTATAAACAACTAAACGTATTTATCAAATCTATAACCTGAATTGGTAAGAAGTGCGCTGACTTGGTCAATCGATTGACTATTACCCAAATGACATCATGCCTCCTCGGCGATCTTGGTAAACTAGTAACGAAATCCATAGTCACGTTTTTCCACTTCCATTCGGCCACTAGTAATGGTTGTAACTCCCCCGCGGGTCGTTGATGTTCGGCTTTCACTTGTTGGCACGTAAGGCATTTAGACACGAAGAAGACGACATCTCTCTTCATTCCCGGTCACCAAAATTGTCTACGCAAGTCATGATACATTTTCGTTCCTCCCAGATGCACAGCTAACGGTCAACACTTAAGATTTCCTCCCGACACGAAATGGGTACAAATAATTTTCCTTGGTATCGTACTTGCGACCTTAAAGTGTGTTCCAATAAGAATGCCCCAAGCGTAGGGGTAGGTCGATTGTAGCATAATAAACTCAGAAGTCCGAGGTCGAATCCACAGGGACCCAATGGAGCTAGGCCGGAGGTTTGATTTACGAAGGGTTTTTAGCGTTAGGACCGCCAACCTTTAGTTCGGCTTTGAGACGGCCAACTTTTGAGTGATGGAAATTCTCTCTACCTCCTAACTTTAATTGAAAACGAAGATTGACAAGAAATTAAAAGCGGCAAGGTCTAGGGGTTTATTCCGCCCATAACTTAGGCCGTTCAATGCTTCTCTTCGATAACTCAAGTGAGAGTCATTGTAATTTGATTTCACTTGGAAGATTTAACTATGAAAATCAAGTTTAACTCATACAACGGGGTTTGAAAATGGAAAGGAACTCATTTAGGCATTTTATCAAACACATAGAGTGTCATAGTTCTAAGCATTGGGTGGGCCAAGGAGACTTGTCTACACACAATCAAAGAAGTTAACAACCCTAAGTTTAGACCAAAGATTAGAGTTCAACAAGTTCTTTGAGGCATATTTGCAAACACCTAGAGTGACATAGCTCCAAGCATTATATGTGGCAAGAGATCAAGTCCTTGCCTACACATAATCAAAGAGGTTAACAACCCTAGGTTTTGTTACATAAAAATGAACTTAATCCATTCAGAAACCACATTAAGGACAAGAAATGAGAAAAGCCATTAAACTACCTAAGTCATGGGGTAGAAATCACCCCATGACCAAGCCTAGATCACTACTCACCCATAGTGGGTGTATACACAAAGCAAAATGATGAGAGAAATGAAAACATGGGCAAAAACAAAAATAAAAGCTAGATTAATGTAAAGAACAAGTGTACTTACCACATTAATGAAGGAAATCTACTCCAAAGCCTTAGCAATCCCCTTCATTTGAAGAGAGAAGGAGAGCTAGAGAATAGAGGAGGAGAGGGAGGTAGAGAGAAAAAGGAAAACTGAAGAATGCCCTAAAATCGGGCTAAGGGTGGTATATATACCCCATTTACAAAATAATTACAAAACTGCCATTAAAATGTTCGCGCGGGACCAAGGGATCGATCCCTAAACATTGGGGGATCGATCCTTGTGCTTTCTGGATGCTGTAGGAGCTGATTTCTTCCGGGGAGGGGGGGGGGGGGATTGATCCCTGGATTCTGAAGGCATTTTTTCAACTTCGCGGGCTCGCTCCGGACACTCCCAAACTCGGATTTGGGTGTTTTTCGAACCGTTGGAAAGCTTTTTGAGTCTACTTTCTAACCCAAGTAGTTTGGATCAAAAGTATGTTGTACATCAAAAGATATGACAATTTTACCCTTAGTTGGTCGGAAAATGAATTGCTTTGGGTACCATCCTTGCATCTCCTTCACTTCCCTTGACTCTTGGGCAGCCCGAGTATGCTTCAAAGCTTCTTTTCATGACTTTTGGGACTTGGTTGCTAAGCGCCACATGGTCTTGGGTACTTGGACACACTTGGGGCTATCTATGGCCTTCAAATGCGTCTTATTTGCATGATTAACCTGAAGACGCCAAAAAACACACATTTTGTGCAATATCGTTCAAATCAATCAAGTTATGCACTTGTGTGTGACAAAAATGAGGGAGATAAGCCCTATTATTTACAATATGTAAGGCTTATCATGTCGCAAATCTTGATCGACATGAATCATCCACCGCTCTCGAGCATTTCCACTAAGAAACTTAGTACGAAACTCCGCCGCTTCTTCATTTTGTTGTGGGGCCTCAACTACTCGAGTCGACAAGGTTGAGTAAATGGTCAAAATGCACAAAGTAACCCCATCTCGAACTTCCTCAAAATGCAAAGCATACGAGCTTAAGTCGTTCATCGTTTTCCACTTGTGATGGCTAAACTCACAAGATGTGTTGATTTTCTACTTAACGCGTCCGCTGCCATGTTTGCCTTTCTCGGGTGATATTGCAACTCGAAGTCGTAGTCCTCTAAGTGTTACATCCAACGGCGTTGTCGCAAATTAAGTTATTTTTAAGAGAACAAATATTTAAGACTCTTGTGATCGGAAATGACTTCGGACCTCTCACCGTAAATGTAATGACGCCAACTCTTCAAAGCAAAGACGACGGCCGCAATTTCTAAGTCATGGGTAGGGTAGTTCCACTCGTGAGTTTTTAATTGCCGTGATCCATACACCACCACTCGCCCTAATTGCATCAACACGCACCCCAATCCCTCCTTTGAAGCGTCACAATACACAGAATAATCGACTCCTAGTTTGGGCACAACCAGAATCGGCGTGGTAGTCAATCTTCTCTTCAATTCTTGGAAGACCATCTCACATGCGTCACTCCAAACAAAACGAGTCTCCTTACGAGTCAATTTAGTCAACGGAGCCACTAGGCGAGAGCAATCAAGTATGAACCGACGATAATACTCGGCCAAGCCTAAGAAACTATGAATCTCGAACACATTCTTCGGTCGTTGCCAATTCATTACGGACTCTATCTTCCCCGGATCAACGGACACCCCATCCTTCGATACAACGTGACCCAAAAACTTAACTTCAGACAACCAAAACTCGCACTTGCTAAGCTTGGCATACAATCGATGTTCTCTCAGAAGTTCAAGGATGATAGAAAGGTGAGTTTGGCATTCCTCCTCCGAAGGCGAGTAAATAAGGATATCGTCCACGAAAACAACAACGAAACGATCGAGATAGGCATGAAAGATATGGTTCATCAGATCCATGAAGGTCGCTGGTGCGTTCGTCAAAGCAAAAGGCATAACAACAAACTCATAGTGGCCATATCGGGTATGAAAAGCAGTCTTAAAAATGTCTTCCCTCCGAACCCTCAATTGGTGGTAACCGGACCTCAAATCGATCTTGGAGAAGCAGGTTGCACCTCGAAATTGATCAAATAAATCATCGATTCTAGGCATCGGATATTTATTCTAAATGGTGACACGGTTCAACTTACGGTAATCGATACATAGACGAAGCGACCCATCCTTCTTTTGAGCAAACAAGGCCGGTGCTCCCCATGGTGACGTACTCGGATGGATAAACCCTAAACTCTCCAATTCTTGCAACTGAATCTTCAATTCCCTCAACTCAGTGGGCGCAAAGTGATAAGGAGGTATGGAGATAGGAGCGGTACCAGGAAGTAAGTCAATAGTAAATTCGATTTCTCTCTCGGGAGGTAAACCAGGTAACTCTTTCGAAAACACGTCCGGAAAGTTGCAAACAACAAGAGGTAACTCCCCACGTGCAGATACATCCTCATCTAAGGCCAAACTTGCTAATAAGGCATACATCGACTCTTGCTTCCGAAGCCCACACAAATATGGCTCTAACGGTTCCTAACACTCCTCGTAAAATTCAAAGCAAGCACCCCTAGGTGGACAAATACGGACCCGACGCTTGAAGCAATCTATGGTAGCGTGAAACGTCGACAGCCAATCCATTCCTAAAATAAGGTCGAACCCCAACATATTCAACACGATGAAGTCAAAAGGAAATCGGCGATCTTGAATGATAAGTTCAAAATCTTGGCAAATATGATCTAAAGGCGACCTAGCCCCTATAGGTGTCTTAACGAACAACGGAGAATTTATACTCTCGATTTCCAATTCCAAAGCAAAAGTAAAAGATGCAGCAATAAAAGAATGCGATGCTCCAGAGTCAAAGAGTACTCTAGCAAAAGAGTTAACAAGAGAAATGCACCCCTCACAATTGAAGTCTCCAGGGCTTGAGAAGTAACAAGAGGTGTTGAAGGCGGTATAGCTGAAGTGATGGCAAAAGCCCTACCCTGAGTCCTCTGACTCTGAATATGTCCACCCCGATGACCGGAACCCTGAGTAGGCATAGACAAACTAGCTTCCCTCTCAACCTGAGATCCCTAAACCGAAGTGGTCTGACGGAAGTGAGGTTGTTGCTGCCTCTAATTACCCTGTAAAGATTGCCGATTTGAACCATGTCCACCTTTTGGTTGTTGCACTGAACTCGACTCGCTATGAGCCCCATCCCCACGCGGACAATTCCTATCAAAGTGACCACCTTTCCCACAAGTGAAACACGTCCCCAAAAGTCGCAGACACTGGGCTCGAATGTGCACTGCCTGACCACACTCATGGCATACGATCTAAGGTCTATTGGAAACTCCCCGAGTCCCAAACGGAGAAGGTAGAGGCCTAAAATTTGATGGACCCTATGAAGCTGATGATTGATCTCATTGTCACTTTCTCCGTTGACTACCGAAACTCCCCGATGTAGAACTCATGCCCCCCACTGGTTGTCTTGGTTCCTAGACCTTAGTATTTTTGGGTGCCTCCCTCGGTGTCTCAATGCTTATCGCACACTCAACTACTTCAGAAAATCTCCCTTTACGTTGTGCCATAACAGACTTCTTCACAGTGTCGTGCAAGCCTCTTTTGAACCACTAGCATTTCCTTTCTTCGGTGGTCACCAATTCCGGCGCAAAACGGGACAAAGATTGGAATTTCAATGCATATTCTGACACAGTCATATCTCCTTGCTCTAGTTTCTCAAACTCATTTCTCAATTGGTCACGACTTGTTTCCGAAAAATATTGCTCCCCAAAAAGTATCTCAAATTCGGTCCAAGTTAAGTTCTCCACATCTGGCTCATTCGCTTGAGCCGCGGTCCTCACATCCTTTCTCGACTCTATGATTGACTCCCACCACTCATTCACTTCTTCGGTAAGTTGAACTACCACTATGTTGACTCCCAAGTCATCCTCCGTTATCTGAAGAGCCCTGAAGAGTTTTCAGATTTGGGCTAGCCAATGATCAGCCACAAGAGGGTCACTGCTCGACCCATCAAATGTAGGTGGATTTCTACGGCTAAACTCGTTCATTGCTATCATAGCATGACTATCTACACTTTCCCTAGGAGCAGGATTTAGAAGGTTGGCAGCTGCAAGAGCCGCAATGAAATCCCTAGCGAAAGGGTTTTGAACGATCAGTACTTCCTCTTCTCGACCATGTCCGGCCCCTTCCCTCGGATTCCTATTCGGATTTTTCCCATGATGGCTAACCTCATCCTTTACCGGTGCCTCTCGCCATGACCACGGCCACGACCATGGCCACCCTAACTTTCGACCTCACCCGCTCTAGCACGCGTTCTTGGAGGCATCTTACTATAAGTTATAAGGAAAGAAAGGTTCATCAATAACAACGCCATTTCATGAGGTCAAAGCCCCGAACTATCCCAACACAAGTCAAAGCAACTCTACGCCACTCTACTGTATTAAAACGTAATGCCACATAAGCCATGTCAAGTGAATGCACACAAGCACACATATGTTATGAAAAAGGTGTGTCATTTTGAAGCCATGAGACTCGAAGTCTTCCCACGGTCTCAAAGTATTCAAACCTAGACGCTCTGATACCAATTTGTCACGTCCTCGATTTTCAACATAATTAGATAATACATTTAAATAAAAGAACCTCACGTATCATATATATTACTCGAAAGAGTTTTCCACTTGTTTAATTTATAAACAAGTTCCCATGTTTAAAGAAAAACAACCTTGGCGCCACGGCCCAAATTAACTTAGATACAAATACGATATGTTCAGAATGTTACAAACTTAAGTCAAAAGATAATTTCAAGAGTAAATAGTTACAAAACCATCTTTAACAAAGGAATCATTACAAAGATGATGAACTAACTAATAATTGTTAGCTTCCAAAAGTCTTTCACTTCTAAGCACTCGATACATGCATACTATTGTCCAGCGTTTTGTCCTGAAAAGATAGATTAGGTTGAGCTACACTAGTCCAGTAAGAAAATCTTTTACCAATTCTATGTGCAAATATGATGACAAGTGCAAAAGATAAAAGATAAGGAAATACAGTTCGATAGATGAATATCAATCAACTCGTAGATAAGCTGCTATCTAAATTGAATGTATGAGTCATAAGATACAAACGACTCAAACAATCTCGACATGACTCACTGTCACAAATCTCCACAATATGTATTTCGACCCCTTGCGTTACAGTGAAACACCACGGAGTTACCGTATTGTCACCCCTTGCGTTACAGTGAACCCTATGAACTCGGACCATCGCATTACCACCCCTTGCGTTTCGAGGTCCACTTAAGTCTCTGTATTATCATCCCTTGCGTTACGAGACTCCCTATCCCAACTTCCGACCCATATGACTACTTTCTTACCCAATATATATAATCTAAGGCTTTCTCATGACCATATTCATACATGAATCATCATACAATATGCCAACTTTACCATAAATGCACCATAAACATTCACAAATATTCTTTCAATAATTAGATGCATCTTGACGCAATTTTAACCATGTAAAACCTTATTTATCCTTCACTAACGGAAGGTCAACGAATCAAGGATGACATCAAAGAATCATAGGAAATCAAGTGAACATGCTAGGGATAGATTTTGAAGTGTCCAAAGGGGTTAGAAATGATCGGGAATCAAAACAGTTGAAGTATAAGCAAAGTGGGCAAAATTGCCTAGAAGGCCAAGGAGTATTGATACCAAAAACTTTTGTATCAATACTGCAGAGCTTAGAGTATCGATACAAAAACGTTGGTATCGATACGACAAAGCTTGGAGTATCAATACAATCGATACGGGAACACTACGACAGATTCTGAAACTACTGGAATCTAGATCTTATCAGCCTATCGATACACAAACACTTGTATCGATATGGGGACAATACGAGCGGCGATTTTGTGCAGACCTCAAGGACAAACACAACACATTGACCAACGATTTAAGGCATGAACTCTACATCAAATCAACATATAAACACATATAAAAGGCAAAGAAATCCCTACCTCGAGATGGAAGCTTCAAACGATAGATTAAGCAAGCAAGCCCTAAACTTTCCAACTCCGAAATCAATCAAGAACTTCTCTACGAGCTTCACCCAACAAGATACAAGCCCAAAATCACGTTGAGGAGGTGAAATAAGGGTGGATCCTTGAGGTTTTTGAGGTATTTGCACAAATTGTGTAAAGTTTTTTTTTTTGTGGGATCCCACACAAATGATCCAAGCCGTTCAGTAAATGTAAAATACTTTTTTAAGGGTATCTGTAAAACTTTAGCTCAATCCGATATCTATAGATGCTCAATCCAATCATTTAACTTTTCATTATCCAAAAATCTCATTGAAAAGTTAGATGATTAGATCGAGAGCCTATATGTATCGGATTGAACTGATTATTCATGGGGAACCCTTGTAAAAATGTTTTACATTTACTGAGCGGCTTGATTCGTTTGTATGGGACAAAAAAGTATGTGTACAATCTATGCGCTTTCGTATGTGTGTAGCAGCCTTCTAAATCTAAATTCAAAAAAATTGAACGTAAGATAAGTTAAATGGTATGGTAGTACTTTATTGCATACGTACGTACAAATATCAAATTAAACGAATCACGTACACATTAATATTGGACAAAATAGTAGAAAGTATGCGTAAAATCAAAATCCTCCGAAGATGAATATTGTTCATTAGATATCGTTTGTATTGTTCTCCTGAAGTCATATCTGATAAATTTTAAACCTCTTAGTTTTCAATAAATGATGGAGAAAGCAATTATGTCATTTCAAGTTTTCGTAAATGGCATACTAGTTGAACCCTAAGGACTCACAAAACATCATAAACTTATCCAGCCCATTCCCTATTAGCAAACCTGCTACAAATTAAGATTTGCCAAAAAAATACATACTAAGCAAGCACTACAACAGATTAGATTCAACCCAAAGAAATTTCACACTGAGAAAAAATTGCAACAAATTATTTTAAGCTGTTACCTTCGGTTGATGAATGGCCTACTCAAAAAAAAATTCCCATCAAATCTGTAGAAGATGAAAACCATAAAAATCCATGGATAAAATTGAATATGTAAAAGAATAAAATTGTAGAAATCCTTAACAAATAGTAATAGGGAATGCTAATGACACATCAATGGCTCCTATAAAGGTATAATTTCTTAAGGAATTTTACCAATTGGAAGTCGTATATTACCTTTTTAATTCTGTGGGGCTCTCGATTGAGATCTGGTAACCTTGCCTGAGCCTCTAGTTTGGATGGATGAGTTCTTGCCTAGCCCTTCGCCTTAGCCTCCTTGTCAGCGACTAGGTTCGCCTAGCCTACACAGTGAAGCATGACTAACAAACCACACCGAAGGGACTTCGGAATGGTCCTCCGGCGTGAGAGTGAGTTAGTGCGGAGCAAGAGGTTAAAGCATTAGGGTTTTGAGGGTAGGGGACGATGTACCTCTTTAGGGTTGCTTAGCTTCCTTTATATAGAGCATCCTTACTTGCTTTCCAAGTACTAGCATGTGCCAGGCACATTTCGGCTGACGCCACCTAACGTAACAGATAAGGTTGCCAACAATCTTTTGCATGAGCTAGTGCACCCACGTGCGCTTGTGTCTATTTACATAACCGCTCAGATGACTAAGATGTTTATATGCATGTGAATGAGTTGGCATTATGTTCACCGCCGTGCGTAGTGTTTGAGCACTAGACCGATCGTAGTAATGTTCATCGCCGGGCCTAGTGTTGGAGCACTAGACTGATCGTAGCGACTCTATAGGGCTCATTTGGATGGGGTACTGAGAAGGGGTATTAGTTCCCCCCCTCCTAAGACCGTGGGCCCCAGTTTATCACCTGGTTTGGCAACCCAAAAACGCAGGGGTATTAGGTTTCCCCCCTCTTGTATCGGCTAATAACCCCTGCAAGGGGATTTATTTATGGGTAGATTTTGGGGTGTTATGAGTTAATACCCCCAGATAAGGCCAAAATAATTCCCCATCCTCATCCATTTCAACTACAAAACAATCTTATCCCCCATTTTATCCCTCATCCAAATCAAGTACTATTTTATCCTCCCATTTTGAATACCTCATCAAAACCAACTACTATTTAATCTCTCTCTATAAACATCGCATCAATGTGGATCATCCCTTATTAACCAATACCCCTTATTATTTTATCCCTCATTCATAAATAATACCCCCAATTTTTATCCCGCATCCAAACGAGCCTGTGTATTGCTGATGGACCAACAACCCTCACTTGCCCGCCGAGTACTATCATAGCTGAAACTTGTTGGCGAGCCTAAAGCTCAAATGTAAGTCCACGTGCTTTGGATACAACATGACTTGTGGCCTGGCTTTCGCCTAGCACCGCGATAGTGGCCGAACCCTTAATGTTCGAACCATAGACAGGAGCATCAACCTCAATATGGGTTGACCGAACCATAATCTCCGAACCATAGCGAGGAGCGTCAACCTCTTTATAAATTGGCGGTTAGATACTCCATATCTGAATGTTGCCGCGCCGAGCCTATTTATCCGAACCTAAGAGTTTGATGCTTGACTCGACCTTATTAATTATGAGCTGGCCGAACCACCGTGTCTAAGCCATAAGTGTAACGCCCCGATTTTCGGAAATAAAATCGGAGGTATTAAATATTAAATTCTACAAAGTTATTAATTTAAATTCAAAATCCAAAACGGATAATTCTCCCTAACGATTCATCTATTACAAATCCTTATTGAAATACTGAAAAATAGTCTTTGTGATAAAAACTAAATAAAATAACAGAGCCGCCTTCTAGGATTGATATGGATCCCAAGCGTATTCTGGCTCGGCTCCCATCTCTTGGTTCTCTTCCACATAGACTTGTTCACCTTCAGGATTCTGTGTCTCTTCCTGATTTTCTGCAAAATCTGGCACGGAAGCCAGGCAATCCGTACCTGAGTGAAATAGTTCACCCCGAAGCATAATCCAACCCAACTACCCCTCTTACTTTACAGTTAGCAAGCAACAGGATAATAATAATGCGATAAAGTAAAACAGAGTCAATTCCATATAAACCAGTTCATTACTATCCACTTAACTTGACGTGAAATCTAAGATCTCCTCCGCGGAGTCTTTCCTCCCCAACCGCTAGCTATGCCCTGTCCCATGAGCTCACTTTCTTTTGTTGTCGCGGATTGCACTTCAGCTATGTACCTAACGTGTATCCCTCTCATTACAACAAAAGGAAGCTTATCATGCCCGAATCATAACTAGGGTTCGCCTATCTTATGCACCACCACACAGTAATCACTGGGCTTACTTTGCCAGTTTCAAATCACCACTGGACTCTCGCCAGTATCAATTCATCAATCACTACTGGGCTTACTTTGCCAGTTTCAATTCATCACTGGACTCTCGCCAGTTTCAACCTCATCACATCTCAAATTCTCGCCTGCAGGCATTCTAAAAATAAAACTTTCCAATTTATCCATTATCTAGTATCGTCTAAATGAATTCTATTCCCATACCACCCC
>BPLS01030252.1:440211-519142 GCA_019656275.1 Rhododendron kiyosumense | reverse complement strand
ATGTCTCTAGGGTCCAATCTAGCATTCAAATCAGATATTGATGCAATATACAATTAAACCAAATAATCATTAAAACAAATAATTAGCAATGCAATCACACAACTTTTTATGAATGGGCCGTTGCCCTTATTCTTGTATAGCCACCATGTCAAATAATGAAGTAGGATTCTTATAAATAATTTTAATAAATATTTTCCAAGCTTTTAATAATCATTACAAAGTAATTAGATTTATTTAACACTAATTAAATACATTAATTAGATAAAAAATATTAAAATAATTAACATGACCTTAATAAAAGTCCTAAAGGTCCCACACAATCAGTTGAGTGTCAAAAGTTGGGTTTGGAGGGTCGAAGAATTAATTTACATGAAAACGTTAATTAAAATGACTGAAAGTGGAGTAAATAAAAAATAAATAATTAATAATAAAAATAAATGTTGAGACTGACACAATTTCATAATTGGACAGTAAGGAGTCTAAATAAAATTATTCGGACATTAATAATAATGTTTATAAAGTCGTAAAGTAATTTTGATTGGAATTACTTTAAAATAATAATAAATAATGAATTAAATAAAATAAATATTTAATTTAACAAGTTACTGTATTTGACATCCAAGAAGTCTAAAAAAAATTAGTTGGAGTGTTAAAACGTTGGTTGAAAGGTCGTAACTAATTTTCGTTTGTAAACGTTGAGCGATAACTAATAAATAATTTAATAAATAGATAATTAAATAAAAAAAATATGATCTTAATAAGTTATGATCTTTGAGGTGTGAAAGGTCTAGGAAAAATAGTTCGGGGGTCAAAAATCAAGTTTGGAAGGTCGCAAAACGTTTTCGAAACAAAACAGTCCAAACCGCAAGGTCTGACCGAGTCAACCTTGCGGTGGAGCGCCCAGCCGCAACGTTGGCCCTGGTTCTTGCGGCCCGAAGGTCGCGGCCGCAAGGTCGCGCCCAGATTTCGTTTTTTTGGTTTTTCTCGCTGTTTTCGATGTATGGGGCCATGGGGGACGATGGGTTATGCCTAAAAACAATAATTATACTTAGAGAAGTGATTGGGAGAGATTATACTACCTCAAATCGGATTGAATTGATTTTTATCGAAACTTGAAAGTTTGGGAAGAAAGTTTCGGGTTCTTCAATCGGGGGACTTTGGGACCGAATTGGATGACGTTCGGTGATGCTAGGGATTGTAGGAAGCGTCTGGAATGATCAATTTAGGTTTCGATCGATTCTAGATCACAAACCCACTTTTCTCTCTCTTTCTTTCTCTCTCTAGAACTCCGAGAATTGGAGCTTCGATCTCTCCTGTTTTTCTCTCCTTTCTGGACTGATGGGGGGTGATAAATAATGTGATGAACCCTAGGGTCGGATTAATGGGCATATATAAGGGAATTTTGAGAGTTTCGGTTGGAATTGGATTGAAAGAAGTTGTATCCTATTAGGTTTCGGAATGGACGAATTATAGGACGAAAATATAGTCAGGGAGATGAATTAGAGACCGAGTAGGAGAGCGAGAGATGATAGGATTACTATGCATGCAAATTAAATAAATAAAAGTAGGATAATTAAGCCTAAATTAATTTAGTTTGTATATATCTAATGCATAATTATGATTAGGATAATTTTATAATTACTATTAATATTCTTTAATTGATATTATAATTGTTAAAATTTACGGGACGTTACAACCTATCCCCCTTAATAAAATTTCGTCCTCGAAATTAAAGTGTACCTTCAGGAGGAAACAGATTCGGATAGTTCGCGCGCATGGTATCTGCTCGCTCCCAGGTTGATTCCTCAATTCCTCGATGTCGCCAAAGGATTCGGACGAGTTGAATGGTTTTGCCTGGAGTGCACTTCTCACTATAGTCCTGGATCTCCACTGGTTGTTCCTCGAGAGTGACGTCCTCGTTGAGTTCGATGTTTTCCCAATTGATGATGTGGGAAGGATGTGCCATGTACTTTCGGAGCATTGACACGTGGAACACGTTGTGAACTCGGTCCAGTTGTGGCGGTAGTGCTAGGCGGTACGCCACTTCTCCAATTCTCTCGAGGATCTCAAAAGGGCCAATATATCGTGGTGATAGTTTCCCTTTCTTTCCAAATCGGATAACTCCTTTTCGTGGTCTAATCTTTAAGAACACGTGTTCTCCAACCTGGAAGGTCAAGGGTCTGGTCCTTTTGTCGGCGTAGCTCTTCTGTCGACTCTGTGCTGTCAGGAGTCATTGGCGAATGGTTTGGATCTTTTCTGTTGTCTCTCGGACTAACTCTGGCCCTAGTAAGCTTGTTTCTCCCACTTCAGTCCAACAAACTGGCGATCGACAAGGACGCCCATACAGAGCTTCGTATGGTGCCATGTCTATGCTGGATTGATAACTGTTGTTATAAGCAAACTCGACTAGGGGTAAGTGTCGTTCCCAACTTCCCTTAAAGTCCAAAATACAGGCACGGAGCATATCTTCTAAAATCTGGATTGTTCTCTCGGATTGTCCGTCTGTCTGTGGGTGAAATGCGGTGCTGAGACGAAGGTCAGTTCCCAATGCTTTCTGCAGACTATCCCAAAAGGTCGATGTAAATCGTGAATCTCGATCACTCACAATGGATACTGGTACACCGTGTAATCGTACGATTTCTCGAATGTAGAGTCTGCTGAGAGAGTCCATTGAGTCCGTCATCTTCATGGGTAAAAAGTGGGCAGATTTGGTTAAATGATCGACTATCACCCAAATGGCGGTGTTTGATTGCAGAGACCTAGGAAGTCCTGTCACAAAGTCCATGGCGATATGTTCCCACTTCCATCCAGGTATAGGCAAGGGTTGCAGGGTTCCACCGGGTTTCTGATGTTCTGCTTTTACTTGTTGGCAAGTGAGGCATGATGAAATGTACTTGGCCACATCCCTCTTGATTCCAGCCCACCAGTATTGTCGACGGAGGTCTTGGTACATCTTGGTGCTTCCTTGGTGGACGGCGAAATTGGAATGGTGGAATTCCTTAAGTACTGCTTCCCGAAGAGTACCGATATTAGGTACAAAAATTCTTCCTTGGAAATGAAGGCTCTTGTCAGCATGAATTTCCCACCCAACTGCTGCTTTTCCAATTGAGAGTTGGTATCTGATGAAATCACATTCCTGTTCAAAGGTTTGGGCTAAGAGGATTTCTCGGTGTAAGGCTGGTGTGGCGACCATGGCGAAGAGACAAGCGTCGGTGCCTTCGGCGGTTGGTTGCAGCTTGAACCCTTTAAGGTCTTCCATCATCTTCCATTCTCTCATAGCTAAACTAGCCACGTGTCCTCGGTTCTTGCGGCTCAACGCATCAGCAACTACATTTGCTTTTCCAGGATGATAGGACATCGTGAAATTGAAGTCCTCTAAGTATTCCACCCATCTCCTTTGTCTCATGTTTAGCTCTTTCTGAGTAAACAAGTATTTCAAACTTTTATGGTCTGTGAATACTTCAAACTGCTCTCCGTACAGGTAGTGTCGCCAAGACTTTAAGGCGAATACCACCGCTGCTAGTTCCAAGTCCTGAGTTGGATAATTCCTTTCATGCGGCCTTAATTGCCTGGATTCGTAAGCAACGACTTTCCCATTTTGCATGAGTACCGCTCCCAATCCATCTTTGGATGCGTCGCAGTACACAGTATACTCCGCGTCTCGTTCGGGTATGACCAGTATAGGAGCGCTAGTCAACCTCTTCTTAAGTTCTTGAAAGGATCTCTCACATGCTTTGTTCCATTCAAACTTAACTCCCTTTTGGGTCAGTCGAGTTAATGGCTTTCCCAAGATGGAGAAGTCCTGAATGAATCTTCTGTAGTAACCAGCTAATCCCAAGAAACTTCTAATCTCGAACACCGTAGAACGTCTTTTCCAGTCCATGACTGCTTCTACCTTGCTGTCGTCAACTGAGATTCCTTTCTCTGACACCACGTGTCCTAGGAATTTAACTTCTTTCATCCAGAATTCACACTTGCTGGCCTTTGCATATAAATGGTTGTCTCGAAGTACTTGGAGAACAATTCTGAAATGGTCTTCGTGTTCTTTCTCTGTTGGAGAGTACACAAGGATGTCATCGATGAACACTACCACAAATTTGTCCAAGTACGGCGTGAAAATTTGGTTCATTAGGCACATGAAAACAGCAGGAGCATTGGTTAGGCCAAACGGCATGACTATGAACTCGTAGTGTCCATAACGCGTGCGGAACGCCGTTTTGACTATGTCACAATCTCGAACTCTTAGTTGGTGATATCCAAATCTCAAATCGATCTTCGAGAAACAAGTCGACCCTCTCAGTTGGTCGAACAAGTCATCTATTCTCGGCAAGGGATATCGGTTCTTGAAGGTGACTTTGTTGAGCTGGCGGTAGTCGATACAAAGTCGGAGCGTTCCTTCTTTCTTCTTGACGAAAAGCGCTGGAGCTCCCCAAGGTGAGGTACTAGGTCGGATAAAGCCCTTTTCTAAGAGTTCTTGTAGCTGCGTCTTTAACTCTCGTAGTTCTGCTGGAGCCATCCGATACGGAGCCATCGAGATTGGAGCTGTGCCAGGTTGTAGCTCGATGGTGAAATCCAATTCCCTTGGCGGTGGCAATCCTGGTAATTCCTCTGGAAATACGTCCTCGTACTCGCAGACGACGCGAGGGAGGCCTAACTCCATTCGGTCCGTTTCCTCCAACTTGAGACTCGCTAACCATCCAGCGAGCTTCCTATGCCACTTTGTTTTATGCGCGTAGGGTGCAGATGGGTCTTGTCTATCCCCCTTAAACTTGAAACATGTTCCATCTGGCGAATAAGCCGTCACCATCTTTCGATGGCAGTCTATGACAGCTCGGTGAGCAGTCAACCAGTCCATCCCAAGTATGACGTCAAAGTCCGTCATTTCGATTACTCGTAAGTCGCATGTTAATCGCAGGTTCGATACCTCTAGTTCACACCCTCTACAGATTAATACTATTGGAATCTTACCCCCTAATGGTGAGGTCACATGCATAGTTGTCTTTAGAGGTTCAGTTTCCAATCCAAGTGTAGATACACATGCAGCAGATATAAATGAGTGCGAAGCTCCAGAGTCAAATAATGCTTGAACGCATGTAGTATAAAGAGTGAGGGTACCTTGGATTACTGCAGGGTCCATCTCCTCTTCTGTTCCTTGCAGTGCGAACACCTTTCCAGCAGTGGGCTGGATTGGCCCACTCAATCCTCTGTTCTGAGTTGGCGGCTGGTTCCACCCACCTCGAGGCTGGTTCTGTCCTCCTGGTTGGTTACCATTCCAAGCCGGTCTAGCTTGGTTCTGATTCCCAATTCCTGTAGCCCTGACTTGATTTTGCGCCGGCTGTCCCTCCTGGCTTCTAGCTCCAATCAACTTAGGACAGTTGATCTGGATATGTCCTTCTTCATGGCAGAAATAACAGCGGCGGACTGGATATTGGTTCTAAGGAAAAAGGTTGCGGTTCGGTCCAGGATTAGGGTTTGGGCCTCGGTTTAGTACTTGGATCTGGTTTGGATTAGGGTTAGGGTTTCGAGTGAACCCTGGGTTAAGGTTTCTCCAAGCTGGGTTGGATTGTGACGGTTGTGGGCGAGGATAGTAGGGTTGAGAGGTTGGAGCACTCCTGTTGTTAGGGTTGGTACGGATAGGTCCTCCAATTGCAGGTATGACCTTCTTCTGCTCACGCCTCGTCTTAAAGTCCAGGGTTTCTCTCTCCATCTTAAGTGCGCATTGCACCACTTGTGAGTAGGTGGGAAGCGTCTGTGCCACCACCGCTCGGCGCGTCTCATTAAGTCCCCACTCAAACTTTCTTGCCTTATCATCATCAGTAGGTATGATTCTTGCGCCATAGCGAGACAGTTCTTCAAACCGTGCTGCGTACTGGGTCACGGTCATTGTGCCCTGCTCGAGGTTCATGAATTCCGAGGCTAGTGCCTATTTGACAGGTGCTGGGAAATACTTGTCAAGGAAAATCTCCTCGAACCGATCCCAAGTCATTGTTGCCACATCATGGGTGTTCTTCATCAGGTCCCACCAATGCTGAGCTTCACTCTGCATCTGATAGGTAGCTAGGGCAATTGATTGCTAGCCTCTTGAATATCTAAGATTTCAAGAATTTTCTTGATTTCTGCCAGCCAAGCTTCCGCAGCTGTGGGATTAGGTTCTCCTTGAAAATAGGGCGGGCGACGCTTGCAGAATTCATTCAATGCCTGACTCCTTGTCATTGGCCCTCGAGTTCCGTGTGAGGCTCCACGTGGGGTCTGATTATTTGCAGTCGCAGCAGTAATGAATGCTTGCATGAGTTGGAGTAGTTCAGTAGCCCCAACTTGGCCATTGGATTGAGGGGTTCCATTGTTTTGCTCGTTATTCTGGTCGTCTCTTGCTTCCTCCATCTAGATACCGTTATGTTATAATTTAGTAAGGGGGTTTTTTAACTATTTGATTCTCCAAAGGCATTGTGTGAAAGAATTTGAAATTGTAATGGTAAAATTTTGATTTCATGTCTAACAACAAGCAATGATTTCAAATAATAATAATAATAATAATAATACTATAGTACAACTAATCAAATCTTATTAGCACGGATATACAACAGATACGTAATACATGAAATCTAAATGTTAGTCAACATGTCGAGCCTATGTTTTTTTTCAGAGTACGCTCTCGAAGTCTAAGTTATACCATAGCTAAATAGTACTTAGAGTTTAGATTTAAAATAAGTTAAAACCATAACTAGTATCTCAGGTTACGCTCTCGGAAAGTGATCTACCCAATCTACCCAAGGCCGAGGGTTTGAACCTAAGGCTCTGATACCAAGTTGTAACGCCCCGATTTTCGGAAATAAAATCGGATGTATTAAATATTAAATTCTAAAAAGTTATTAATTTAAATTCAAAATCCAAAACGGATAATTCTCCCTAACGATTCATCTATTACAAATCCTTATTGAAATACTGAAAAATAGTCTTTGTGATAAAAACTAAATAAAGTAACAGAGCCGCCTTCTAGGATTGATATGGATCCCAAGCGTATTCTGGCTCGGCTCCCATCTCTTGGTTCTCTTCCACATAGACTTGTTCACCTTCAGGATTCTGTGTCTCTTCCTGATTTTCTGCAAAATCTGGCACGGAAGCCAGACAATCCGTACCTGAGTGAAATAGTTCACCCCAAAGCATAATCCAACCCAACTAACCCTCTTACTTTACAGTTAGCAAGCAACAGGATAATAATAATGCGATAAAGTAAAACAGAGTTAATTCCATATAAACCAGTTCATTACTATCCACTTAACTTGACGTGAAATCTAAGATCTCCTCCGCGGAGTCTTTCCTCCCCAACCGCTAGCTATGCCCTGTCCCATGAGCTCACTTTCTTTTGTTGTCGCGGATTGCACTTCAGTTATGTACCTAGCGTGTATCCCTCTCATTACAACAAAAGAAAGCTTATCATGCCCGAATCATAACTAGGGTTCGCCTATCTTATGCACCACCACACAGTCGTCACTGGGCTTACTTTGCCAGTTTCAAATCACCACTGGACTCTCGCCTGTATCAATTCATCAATCACTACTGGGCTTACTTTGCCAGTTTCAATTCATCACTGGACTCTCGCCAGTTTCAATCTCATCACATCTCAAATTCTCGCCTGCAGGCATTCTAAAAATAAAACTTTCCAATTTATCCATTATCTGGTATCGTCTAAATGAATTCTATTCGCATACCACCCTATGTCTCTAGGGTCCAATCTAGCATTCAAATCAGATATTGATGCAATATACAATTAAACCAAATAATCATTAAAACAAATAATTAGCAATGCAATCACACAACTTTTTATGAATGGGCCGTTGCCCTTATTCTTGTATAGCCACCATGTCAAATAATGAAGTAGGATTCTTATAAATAATTTTAATAAATATTTTCCAAGCTTTTAATAATCATTACAAAGTAATTAGATTTATTTAACACTAATTAAATACATTAATTAGATAAAAAATATTAAAATAATTAACATGACCTTAATAAAAGTCCTAAAGGTCCCACACAATCAGTTGAGTGTCAAAAGTTGGGTTTGGAGGGTCGAAGAATTAATTTACATGAAAACGTTAATTAAAATGACTGAAAGTGGAGTAAATAAACAATAAATAATTAATAATAAAAATAAATGTTGAGACTGACACAATTTCATAATTGGACAGTAAGGAGTCTAAATAAAATTATTCGGACATTAATAATAATGTTTATAAAGTCGTAAAGTAATTTTGATTGGAATTACTTTAAAATAATAATAAATAATGAATTAAATAAAATAAATATTTAATTTAACAAGTTACTGTATTTGACATCCAAGAAGTCTAAAAAAAATTAGTTGGAGTGTTAAAACGTTGGTTGAAAGGTCATAACTAATTTTCGTTTGTAAACGTTGAGTGATAACTAATAAATAATTTAATAAATAGATAATTAAATAAAAAAAATATGATCTTGATAAGTTATGATCTTTGAGGTGTGAAAGGTCTAGGAAAAATAGTTCGGGGGTCAAAAATCAAGTTTGGAAGGTCGCAAAACGTTTTCGAAACAAAACAGTCCAAACCGCAAGGTCTGACCGAGTCAACCTTGCGGTGGAGCGCCCAGCCGCAACGTTGGCCCTGGTTCTTGCGGCCCGAAGGTCGCGGCCGCAAGGTCGCGCCCAGATTTCGTTTTTTTGGTTTTTCTCGCTGTTTTCGATGTATGGGGCCATGGGGGACGATGGGTTATGTCTAAAAACAATAATTATACTTAGAGAAGTGATTGGGAGAGATTATACTACCTCAAATCGGATCGAATTGATTTTTATCGAAACTTGAAAGTTTGGGAAGAAAGTTTCGGGTTCTTCAATCGGGGGACTTTGGGACCGAATTGGATGACGTTCGGTGATGCTAGGGATTGTAGGAAGCGTCTGGAATGATCAATTTAGGTTTCGATCGATTCTAGATCACAAACCCACTTTTCTCTCTCTTTCTTTCTCTCGCTAGAACTCCGAGAATTGGAGCTTCGATCTCTCCTGTTTTTCTCTCCTTTCTGGACTGATGGGGGGTGATAAATAATGTGATGAACCCTAGGGTCGGATTAATGGGCATATATAAGGGAATTTTGAGAGTTTCGGTTGGAATTGGATTGAAAGAAGTTGTATCCTATTAGGTTTCGGAATGGACGAATTATAGGACGAAAATATAGTCAGGGAGATGAATTAGAGACCGAGTAGGAGAGCGAGAGATGATAGGATTACTATGCATGCAAATTAAATAAATAAAAGTAGGATAATTAAGCCTAAATTAATTTAGTTTGTATATATCTAATGCATAATTATGATTAGGATAATTTTATAATTACTATTAATATTCTTTAATTGATATTATAATTGTTAAAATTTACGGGACGTTACAACAAGAGAGCTTGAGTGTCAACCTCAACATAGGCGGATAGGCTGATCGTTCATATCTCTTCTTGTCCGAACGTCATGTTTTTGCCGAACCAAGCCCTACTGGACCTAGCAACCCGGACAATGCCTCGATCAGCTCAAACGGAATCAAAGACTTTAACCCGGCCTTTCGCCGAACAGAATATTCGGCCCACTACAAATTCTATACATTCATGATAAAGTTCAATCATGATCATGTTACTTTCTTTTCTTCTTATTAGTTTCCTTTTCTTTGGAGAATTTATTTATACTAACCAATTGAAAAATATTTATTTAACTTTAATTATCTTTTCACCCAATCAAATTTTGACATTTGTCGCGATGAGAGTCCTCCTTATTAACGACCATTTTGCTTTAATATATAGTATAGATAGATGGATAGAAGTATAGATATAGATAATGCTAGTTACTCCCATTTGGCCCTTTGGCTCATTAGAAAACAAATCACCTTTTTATTTTATTTTATGTCGTTAGCCGTTGAAATGTTTGGCCAAAGCTCTATATATAGTGCCTCATGTTCTCATATTTCTATCACCGAGAAAACCCACTTCTCACATTCTTACACTTCCACTTGGCTAAAATTTCAGCACTATCTCACCGTCTCACAGTCAAGTTTTCTTCCACTTGCCTCATGTTCTCATATTTGGGCAACTGTGGTTCGTAGCTTTGTTCACATCCTTTTATTTGGGCAACTTTAGAAGAGGAAGCTTGAGAGTATTTTGGTTTGAATCTTGGAGCCGTTATAATCCGCCATCACCTTCACATCGGGAAGGACTACCGGATTTAAGATAGTGCATGTATCACGCCTCCCGATTGTGTTTCAGGCTAGCTTTTCTTTCATTCTTTTCCTCAATATTTCGCCATCATTCTATGATCTCAATTTTAGATTACTCTGCCAATAGTTTTATGAGAATAAATTATGGAAAATAATATTGGCACTCCAAAAATTGATGCAGACACTTCAAAAGTAGTGTAACTCCAAAGTCATTTTCCTTTGTTTTTCGGAGTGTCTGCATCAATTTTTGGAGTGCCAATATCATTTCCCTAAATTATATAAACCGGTGTGTAAATATTTGTTTCCTCCAAATCAATTACATTGCTCCACGTTGTCAAAATAGTGGTTCCAATTAATAGAACATTGCGACATGGCTCAACGTAATTGATTTAGAGAAAACGAATGTTTACACCGGTGGTGTAAATAATTTAATAATTTAATATCTAGTTTTATATGCATGTTCTGTCTTTTTCTTTCAACTGTAATTTGATTTAGACTGTTAGATTTAACTAATTGAAACCGCAATATTTTTTGTGCTAGTGTTCTAACACCTTCTCCATCACCAGATGGGTTTGCTATTTTCATGGGCCTTATTAATTGAAACCGCAATATTTTTTGTGCTAGTGTTCTAACACTTTCTCCATCACCAGATGGGTCTGCTATTTTCATGGGCCTTATTCCTTACTCTCTTGCCTTCGGCTTCAGTTGCTGACTCTGTTCATGGCGGGAACGAGACCGACCGACTAGCCCTGCTCTCGTTCAAGGCCCAAATCACGGGGGATCAATTCGGAACTCTCAACTCGTGGAATGAATCCATCCACTTCTGCCAATGGATTGGCGTAACATGTGGCCGCCGCCACCCCACGAGAGTCACTAGGCTGAACCTGGATGATCGAAAATTGGCGGGGCGCATTTCGCCTCACATTGGGAACTTGAGCTTTCTTAGGGAACTATCGCTGAGTAACAACAGCTTCAGCCATAAAATCCCTCCACAACTTGGCCGTTTGAAAAGGCTACAAGATCTAGAAATGGTTAGCAATTCATTCACAGGTGAAATTCCCACCAACATATCTAGTTGCTCTAACCTCATTTACCTTAGCCTTGATGGAAATAGATTATCGGGGAAAATCCCAGTGGAGCTTGGTTCCCTCTCTAAGCTACAGGCACTGAATATTTTTGAGAACCATCTAGTTGGGGGAATTCCTTCTGCTTTTGGTAATCTATCATCTCTTAGGATCATCTCGGTGGGACGTAATAGGATTGGTGGGAGTATTCCTTATGCTCTAGGAAAATTGAAAAAGCTTGAAGGTCTTGGTGTTGGAGAGAATAGATTGACAGGTACCATTCCTTCCTCAATCTTTAATGTCTCTTCTCTCATAGGCTTTAATGTGGTGGGTAACCAACTTCAAGGTATGCTTCCCTCGGAACTTGGAAATACTCTTCCTAATCTTTGGTTCCTTGAAGTTAGCTCGAACTTTTTTACTGGATCTATTCCAATATCCATATCTAATGCCACCAAACTATATCACATTGGTTTTTATAATAATAATTTTACTGGAAGAGTGCCTCATTTGGAAAAGTTGAATAATCTTGGGCGGTTAATCTTGATTCAAAATCATCTCGGATTAGGAGAAGCTGATGACTTGAGTTTTCTCAATTCTTTAACCAATGCTACGAAGTTGACCCATCTAGGTCTGGGTTCAAACAATTTCGGAGGGTTATTACCCAAGCGGATCTTCAATTTCTCAACTGATCTTCTTATCTTGCAAATATATAGGAATAAAATAGTTGGGAGCATCCCAACTGGGATAGGTAATCTGGTCAATTTACAAAGGCTTGGTCTAGCCGACAACCATTTGACAGGTGAAATTCCTTCTGATATTGGTAAGCTTCAAAATCTAGAGTATTTTATTCTCTCTAGTAACAAATTCTACGGGGACATCCCGACGTCTATCGGAAATTTAACTCGGTTAACAAAATTTCTACTGCCTGAAAACAATCTTCATGGAAGTATCCCTTCAAGTCTGGGGAAATGCCAAATGTTGCAGGAGCTAATACTTCATCAAAATAATCTTATGGGTACCATACCCAGAGAAGTTATGAGCCTCTCATCACTACTGCGTTTGTACATTTCTCGAAACAATTTAACTGGTTCTCTTCCCATGGAAATTGGAAATTTAAAAAATCTCGAGGAACTATCTGTTTCAGAGAACATGTTATCTGGTAAAATTCCAAATAGTCTTGGCAGCTGTGTAAAATTGAGAGCACTATACATGAAGGGTAACCAATTCTCGGGAATCCTTCCTTTGTCCTTGAGATATTTGAGAGGTATGGAGGAAATAGATATTTCTCACAACAATTTCTCGGGACAGATCCCCGACTATTTCAAGGACTTTGTCTTCTTGCATAAATTGAATCTGTCGTTCAATGATTTTGAAGGAGTGGTTCCAGAAAAAGGCATATATGGGAATGTGACAGCAATTTCTGTGAAGGGAAACAATAAGCTCTGTGGTGGTATAGCTGAATTGGAGCTGCAAAGTTGTAACTCCAAACGGTTTAGAAAGAAAAGATCTTCTCTTACCATGATTTTAATAATCTCGATAGCTTGTGGGGTTCTAGGACTAAGTCTGATGTGTTTCCTCTATCGTTGTTCATTTAGAAAGAGAACAAATGTATCTTCTTTCAGGTTATTAGGGAACTCGTTTCTGAAACTGTCGTACCGAAGTCTGCTTAAAGCTACTGATGGGTTCTCTCCAGCCAATTTGATTGGCGTTGGTGGCTTTGGCTCAGTGTATAGAGGAATTCTTGAGCATGGAGGAAAAGTTGTTGCAATTAAGGTACTAAATCTTCAAGTCGCTGGAGCTTCCCAGAGTTACATAGCCGAGTGTAAAGCCTTGAAGAATATCAAACACCGAAATCTTGTTAAGGTGCTCACAGCATGTTCAAGTGTTGACTATCAAGGCAATGATTTCAAAGCTCTCGTATATGAATTCATGGTCAATGGAAGCCTAGAGGAGTGGTTACATCCAAATGAGAATGGACATAGGGTGTGTAATGAGTCAAGAAGTTTAAATCTTCTTCAGAGGTTAAACATTGCAATTGATGTCGCTTCTGCGCTTAATTATCTCCACCATCATATCTCAGAACCAATTGTTCACTGTGATTTGAAGCCCAACAACATTCTTCTAGATGAAGAAATGGATGCACATGTAGCTGATTTTGGGATAGCAAGATTCTTTCGAGATACTACATGTACTTCTTTTGTGAATCAATCAAGTTCCATTGGCATAAAGGGGTCTATTGGTTATGCGGCTCCAGGTAAATGTACATCTTAGCACTTTTTGGCTTTCCTTTCCTTCCCAAAATCTAGACTGTATTCACATATCCAGAATTCTTCGAAATCGTAATTGCATTTTTTCACCCTGTAAATTATAGAGTATGGCCTGGGAAATAAAGTGTCAACATCCGGTGATGTGTATAGTTATGGAATCCTTCTATTGGAGATGTTTACAGCCAAGAGACCTACTGATAGCATGTTTATTGATGGTATGTCTCTCCACAACTTTGCCAAGATAGCTCTGCCCGAACAAGTAGAGAGCATTGTTGATCCAACACTGCTTCAACAAATAGAACCAGGGCAAGCAAGCTCAAGCATCAACAATGGTCGTAGCCAAAGATTTGCTGGAAGTCACAAGGTTCGGGAGATCTTGATTTCAATACTTAATGTTGGGATTGCCTGCTCAGAAGAACTTCCGAGAGATCGATTGGTGATGAATGACGTTCTTACTCGGTTGCATGCATCCAAGAAGACTCTTCTTGGAGATTGAAAATGGATCAGAGTAGAAGTGTGACCATGACTAGGTATGAACCCTTCACGTTTTCAATTGTCTCGACAATGCACTACAAGAAATTTTGTGTTTGGTGATGAATTAAATTGTCACAAAATGCCCATTTTTTGTCGCCAAAAGTTTAGAGACGAAAAAACTTTTGTCACCTATAGGTTGTCTCAGAAAGTCACATGGTGACGAAAATCATGTTTCGTCACCTATAGTAATTTTTGGAGACGAAATTTATCATCACTAATTTATAAATTATTCGTCACCCTTGTCCAGTTTCGTCACTAATAATGAATGAATATTGACCATGAAAACTACATAGGTGACAAAAAATTTCGTCTCCAAAGAATTTAATTTAAATATTACAAAATAGTAAATGTGACAAATAATTTCGTCTCCTATACTTGTAAAATTAAAGCTAATTAATGACAAAAAAATTCGTCTTTGAAATCCTTCTTCGAAAATCCTCTTTACTGACAAAAAAATTTGTCACCTATTTTTCATATATTAGAAATATAGGTGACAAAAAAATCACCTCGCACTCTTCTAAATTCCATATCCTGTGCATTTTAAAATCCAATAGATCTCAAACAAGAACTACAATACATCTGAATTGCACTAAATAGTAAGCCCATTCAATTTACCATAATATCCAACACATCGTCTTTCCCAACATTCATCCACACTTAGGATGTAATGCATCCATGTACGAATGTCAAAAATAACCAAACTAGACCATATACGTTGTTCATCATAGTTCTTATCCTCTGAATCATCAAAAAAGAAGAGTTCCCGTAGCATCATCAAAAAAAAAAAAGAAGACTCTGAACTTCATCCAAAAAGAAGTTTCATAGAAAAGCATATATCATCTTCTGCTACAAACCTTCTACATAGTCAATCTGCAAATTAACATAAAACAATATTCAGAAAATATTGTTACGATATTGTTAATAGAAATACGAAACATCATGTAAACTTAAGTTTTATGCCAAAATCAATGAACTGAAGTGTAATGCCTTCATTTTGTGCTTCATAAACGTTGACACATATGCAGCAAAAAATCTGACAATAGAACTGGAACATTACTATTTGGACGGACAATGGACAGAGTATGCAGCAAACAACTTGGACAGATTATACTTCAAGCAGAAAAATCTAATGCCAAAAATATAACCAAAGTTGAAGACGAAGTGCAACTGAAACATAAGTGCTTTCATCTTGTCCATAAGTGCTTTCCTTTTGTGCAATTGAAACAGAAATCAAACTTTAGAAGGTCTTCAGTTGCAAGAGGAGGGGAAGGGTCTGGTCGTCATCATTGGAGCCCATTTAATGTCGTCTTGCGGCTTTGGATTCAGCTAGTATTCACTGTAGGCCAAATTATTGCAGCCATTTGTGTTTTGTCTTTATCAACAAAAGAGTACTCGCAAACTCGTTTGTTGGCTTGGATTGTGGGTTATGCAGTTGGGAGTAACGCAAGCCTTCCTATAATCTACTGGCGTTATCTTCACCAAAACCAAGGTACTGAACTAGCCGCTACAGTTCTATCTGCACCATAGTATGTCGCAATTCCTTTTGTTGGAACTTTGAGTTATTACGCAAGTATTTCATTGCTATCTCTTTAGCTCGGTCCTCTGAAACGGAGGGTGGTCAGACTACGTCTTAAGGTTCTTGGAATGGTCAGACAGTGAGAGTTCCAAATGCTAGGTAACGCTTCTCCATGTATGTTGCTTATGAGACATACAATTCCAAGCTTATAGTACATAGAATGTAAGACTTTACTAGTTTTGAGTCAATGTGGTTTAGTAGCTTGACTGACGAGTTGTTTTGTTCAGTCGCAGTTTGAAGCAAATTTTGGCTAGTTGGATGTGTTATATAACTGTTATCCATCAAAAGTTATTAGCTTATGTTTCATTCTTTGATGCTATAGCTCCTTTGCAGTGTATTGTACGCCGTAACATTGGTGGTTAATTTGTATAACGTTCCAGCTATTGATCACCCATTGGGCTTGACGCGTGGCAAAAAGAAAATGCCAAACTAGTGGGATTCCTTATGCATGTTTCACACATTCGGATGCAATTTCGCATATGCTTGTACTCTTTCCAGCTTTTCTAGGGCTTCCACTGTGCTTTTTTGTGTGTGTTAACATTAGGTTCTCTGCTGCAGCTAAGACTTGAACAGTTTTTTTATGCATGCATCTGTGAGTATGCCCAACCAGACCAAAGTAAAATTAAGTTTGAAATATCTTTCATCGTCTATGGGTGTAGACATTTAATGGAACCTTTTAAGAACAAACCTTTACAAATGGGCAACAAGCAGGACAATCCAGATCAATGTCATCCCACCCGCCCCCCTACAAAACATTCACCATCACCCACTTAAAGCGCAATCCTTAACAAGCACATGTTACATAAGAAAAGTAGAGATGTCATGCCTGAACTGAAGTTTGTGACTACTCAGGTGTCCATACCGGCTAAAGTGTCAATACCTAACAAATTTTCATAATTGCTTGAACTCAACATATCACCAGCAAACAACAAAAAATAGACCATGTAACTACGGTAACTTGAACATAGAACCATAAACCAAAACAGACCACAAAACTGGTTCATAACAAGTCTAATGCTGAAAAAGGGCAAAAAATCAAACCAACAAAAATATATAGCCCACTCCAAGTTTTCTCATTAAGGATATAAATAGGGAAAGCATGATGTACTAACCAGCAAGTTGTTAACCGGTGAATCCTTGTTGTTTAAGAAATGCCATAACACTAGCCAAAGTCTTCCTTTGTTCCTCTTTTGCCAAGGCAAGCTCGTCTATCTTATTGTTTGCTACTTCAATTCCTTCTGCTTGCTCTTGAATTTTTTCAGCTTGCTTTTGAATTTTCTCAGCTTGCTCTTGCACCTTGCCCTCGAGGTGTGTTACATAATCCCCTTTCACAGTGCTAATAGAGGAGGAAGGCCTAATGCCAAGTCCCTTCACATAGCCTGACCTTGCCTTGAGTCCTTTAACAGAGAGTTCCTCTTGCGTAATCGGGATTGCACCTTCCTGCGCATTATGTTCAGTCTCTATTTGTACCATCTTATCCTGTCATTTTAAAGTAAATGCCAAATTTAAGTTTTAACAATTTAGTAGAGACAAGTTCTAATAATTTAGAAGACACTAGTACACTACAAAAGTACTTGATACACGTACATAGAGAGCTTTAGATTCTGAAGAGATCCATTTTTGCGTGTCCTTATTGAAATGGGTGGATTTGTACATCTCTGTTACCGCAGGCACAACACCTCCATTATCGTGCATCTGATATATTATTTTCTCATCAAGTGAGTTAATAAAGCATGTTCATATTTGTAAAAAAAAGTGAAGGCCAATATAATGGAAAACTCACCTTAGCGGCAACCCTAACTGGGAGTGACTTTGATCCACATCTATGTTTTGTCTTAGACGAAGACCTGTTTTTTATTTTTTTTATATAGGCAGAAGAAACATATATCGATAAAATAGAAAAGGAGTTACAAAAGAAAAAGATATAGAATCTAGAATGGCAAATTCCTAGCATTGCCATGAGAAGCACCTATGTACTGAAAACGACACATCCAGTCCAAATGCCTAGTAGTTATCTGTAATGTTGTTCTATATGAATGAATAAAGTGTTTCCTAGCATTATGAATGCAGTTCAAATCCCTAGCATTATGTTTTTTTGATAAGTACTTTGTTTGGACTTGAATCAGTAACACCTATCCTCAGTTTGGAGTAGAATTAGAGAGGAAACATGACTGAAATTGCCCCAAGTAGATCAGCAGAGTAGCAAAGCCATATTGAATGTCTAAAGACCGATTAATCTAGGAATTTGACAGCAATAACAGTCCATGAGACCAAATGGCAGGTTTTTCTTCATAAGAAGCAACAGCAGTTCATAATCTATGGATGAAAGCTAATAATCCTACAGTTGTGAGCATACATGGATGAAAACCATGATGAAGGCCTAATCCACGAAAGAATCAACCCAAAGATGAGAGCCATAAAACAGTAGCAAACTAAGGCATCACTAGCCATGAAAACAACCATAATGGTTCCATAAACAGCCATAATGCTGTTGGTGATGTTACTTAGGAAGTGCCATGGCTGGATGCTCTCAACTGAATTGGTCTAGCTTGCTTTCCCTTTGATGTTCACTAGTATGAGTGGTTTTGGATGGATCAAAAAACTGTGGCTAGTGATCAAGTTGTGATGCAGATTTTGAGCTCTATAAGAGACTTCCTTAGCTCTTTGAGAAGGGTGAAGGCTTCCACAGAAAATAAAGGTCTGTGTGCTAATTGGAGGCTGGTTGAACACTACATTTTGCAGCAGTAGGGTGTGTGATGCATATGGATGCTGGTGCTTGGTTGAAGTTGTAGTTGTGTTCTCTGGATAGGAGTTGGTTTTAGATTTGATTTGTATAGGTTTTCAATTCTTTTCCTCTTCCTCATAGTTTGTAATTCTCCTTCGAAAGGAGTATAGTTGTATAGTCAGGAGTGTCTCCTTGACATTGTTTGTTTGGTTGGGGCTTTTAAATGGAATCGTACTTGTCAAAAAAAAAATATATGTTTCCTGGCCCTGTGGTAATATATAAGGTCTGATCTTTTCAAACTAAGGGATGAAAGTTGGTGAAGTGCTTGGAAAATGGAGTCCATCTCCATGGGACTTCTTTCAATTTCGTATAAGGGTTGATATAAATAGAAGATGCCACAAAAAACAATATCCAAAACAAGCCTAAACAATCCTAAACTTAAGAGGCACTACAAAGAGCTCTCAAAATCAACAACAATATGCACAAGGGCAGAAAAGAAGGCAAAAAGGCAGCAGCAAAAGCATCATTAGAAAAGGGAAGAAAATCAAACCTATTTGAGGTGTTTTTTTCTGATCGCTCCTACAAGACCACAAACCAACAGAGAAAACTATAAGGGTTTCAAGTTTAGGATGTGGTTTTTTCAATAAAATCCAAAAGCAACATGCTATAAGAAGAACCATGACTATTTCTCCAGTGAATGAGCTTACCAGCCATTTTGGAACAGTCCACTTCTTAGTGACTAAGCTCGTCCACTACTTTGGATTGACACCAGCTGGTGGGTTGTTTCTAGCATATTCTTCCCCCCTCGTTTCTTTAAGTTTCTTGTACTTTTTGTGCAAAACAAAGTTGTGATTGCTCAACCTCCGTCCACATTGTGTTGCCACTGCCTTTTCAACATCGATTGGATCTCCTTGCAAGTAAACTTATCCTGCAATATTTGATAATTTTAGTAATGACTTGATCCTAATTTACAGAAGTAATACCTTATTTGTAAACTAAGAACTGCTCTAGGTTGACAGCGGCAAGTTTGTGCTATTGTAAGTAAATCGTGTACAAGCCTTCATTTGTACAGTACTATACCCCATTAAAAGCTCAAACTAAATAATGAAACAAAAGACGGTTGGTGAATAAATTTAGAAACCTAGTAACTTTGGTACACTATACCCTATTAGAAGCTCAAAATAAGAGCAGCTGCAAATGAAAGATTAACTGTTGGAAATACTCAGAGTTTACCATTATGCGCTGAAGTATAGGCACTTTAACACTCTCATCTACTGCTTTCCACCTATGGACGCCAAGGTCTATCACATGTGTGCGAACCTCAACACCAATCCTTGAGGCTAATTGAGCAGCATGCTTTCCTACCGACGCACGGAATAGTTGTGGAATGGGAACTGGAAGCTTTCCTTTTTTGTCAATGAGTCGCTGAGCCTGAATGCCTCGCGTAGGTCCACGGGTTGGTCTATTGATTTCTGTCACAAAGACATACTAATAAGTTGGTAAGTCAACAAAATTAGTTGAGGTTTTTTGCAGCACTGCTGCTGGTCTGACAGAACAGCAGCAGCAGTAGGCTTCACACAACAGAGCAGTAGCAGCAGCTATAGGAAACTGCATTTTGCCTTGGCTTGAAAAACAGCAGCCATAATCGAAAACAGTAACCAAAACTTAGTGACTTCACTATGACAAACTGGCAGTGAGGGACACTATTTGTATCCTAGTCCTCTTAATCATTTACAAAAGAGATGGCAGTAAATGGTAGTAACTGATAGCTGGTAGCAGTTCGGACAGTCCATTTGCAAATGAATGCATGGAACATCAGCAGCAACAGATAACTAACTATTGCTATTTCAGCTGCAAACAGTAGCAGTAGCTGCAGTAAGCATCAGAATATAAAAGCAAACAGCTATGTACAGCAAACAACAAACAGCAGTAAGCAAAGAGCAGTGGCAGACATGACAGGCAGGCACAACACAGCCACACTTCTTCTGGCAGCAGAATATAAAAGCTATTAAAAGAAAACAACTATGTATAGCTAGAGTCATTCAAAGCAGCCAAGCAAAGACCAGCTTCTCTGAATATGCTCAATCAGACCAGTTACAATAACAGCTGCCAGAACAGCTAATATACACAGTATTAGCAGAAAAATCCAGCACATTGAAGTATCATATACTTGGGACACAAGCACATGCACTTTCCAATAGCACACAAGCACATGCATGCTAACAATGGAATTGACAAGAAGTTAAAGTAATAGCAGGTGCACAAGTGTCCTAAGCACAAACCTCTGGGTACATCACATTACAAATGCCCACCAATGAAAACCAAAAACACCTCAGGTATGATCAAGTAATATGAGGGTAAGTATGATATAGCTATCACAGCCATGCATAGAAACAATTAAAGAATGAAACCCTTGGTACACAGCCAGCTTTCAGATTAATTTTTCTTTTCATAAGGTTATCAGTCAATTGTTCTTTTTTCCACAAAAAGTGTACCAGTCATAATTTTATTTAGACTACATAAAACAAGATAATGTAACTGTAAAAATAAACCATATATTACATTACTCACCGCCATTGTTCTCAGTTAGCACCTCATTTTGTGGCTGAGCAATGGGAGGCAGTGAGGCCTGGCTTTCCATGCTGGGATGTGGTGTTGATCGGGTAACTCTCTCAAAGATCAAAGTTGCACCACATTGTGGCTCTGTATGTGATTGTGCTGGTAGACCACCTGGTGGTATCTCTATGTCCTATAATAATAGAATACAAAATGCACCAGCATTAATACATATTGCACTTCATTCATACGAGAAGACAATAGAAAGAGTACGAGAAGAAAAGATAAAAAAAAGAAAGAAAAAGATACATTATTACCTCTTGCTCGAAAGAGTCATCAGACTCACTGTTATAGCCATGACCATCCTCATCATTTGATAGTATATAGTCAGGGTCATCCACCTGATCAGCCCTACCACACTTCCCATTATCATTTGCACACTGGTGCCGAGCCGATCCCATCATAGATGTTGCAATTTTCATAACCCCAAGAGATTCCAATACCTCTTTGTTCCTCTTTACTTTCTCATCTCTTATCTTCTCATAATGTGTTTTGTAATGAGTTGCTAGAAAATTAGGCTGGAGCATTACTTTTCCCTTTTTTTTTTTGGTAGGCACTTTTTCTCTTTTAGACATTTCTGCGTGACGATGAACTATAAATAAACAACACAGTTTAAAAGTAATGCAGATTAAGAGCAGTGTAAAACAAAATATCTAATGAAAACCCATAACTTCGGTAAGTCCAGCTGCTGCTGTTGTTTCGGTTCTCATTATATGGGTTGTTGTTGTTGCTATTTGCTGCTAGCAAGTAGCTGCTGTTCTGCCACTCTCTACTACTGCTACTGGTTGTCTCTGGCTAGTTGACAAAGTTTGTCATGGTGAAGTTGCTAGTTGCTACTGCTGTACCTGCTGCTTATAGATGTGTGGCAGTGAGACTACTACTGTTAATAGTCACTAGATGCCTGTAATCTAGTTAGCTACAGTGTCAAGCACCCTCTCATGGTGGCCTCTCATGCTGCTGACTAAAAGCTACATTGCTGACAAAAATCGTGCCATGTCGTTGTCTTTGATATGCAGTTCAGGCCAGTTTTCAATTTTCAATGTTCAATGCCATGTGTTTCTCTTCCATCTCTTAGATGGAATTGAAACATGTGGATGTTCAATGTAACCTTAGACGGAAATCAATGTAGCCACTTGGCTTAGATCATTTTTCTTAATCTTTGTTCTTTTCTCTTGTTTTTCTCCTCCTGGGGTATGCCCCTTGTAGGCTGTACATTCGCTTAGCCAAGCTATTTTACCGGAAAAAAAAATTTGCCACGAAAGTCAATACAATTGTGCATTGACAAAAAACTCTCTACTAGCATGAATACTTTTCACAATTAGCTATGCATAAAGCAACACAATACATTAGGTAAAATGCATACTTCAAGCTTAAAAGTTCTGAATACGTGTGCATGTGGAAGAATCACCGTCTTCTACTACCTCTTAAAGTAAAAAAGCAAACATGTAAATACTACATTAAACAACTATTGGTCAAAAGGTCATCTACATCACTTTGGTTAAGATTTAGTATGCCTTCCAGTCCTCGCAACAGCTTTTATTTCGAAGGATTGTTTAGTCCCAACATATTTCTATACCTCAATGGCTACTCTTGTTTCAGTGATTCCTATGTACAAGCTTGGTGGCGGTAGCCGCTATACCATATAATAAGAGAGTTTAGCTGAACCCCTAGTTTCCAAAAATATGAGCTGTACCTATGAAGTTTTAAGTACGAAGAAGGTTCGATTGAACCCTCTGAATTCTGTTTAAACCACATGAATGTTCGGAGTTATTGGTGAAAATTCAGAATTCCTTTGTCCAATTAAGGACAACTCCCTCTACCCCATATAGGCTGTCCCTATTACTCCTAACCCATCTCCTCTATATAGACTGCTAATTACCAATACATGCTCTCTCAAGTTATCAGAGTAAGAAAAGAATATAGTCCAAAGAAAAATGCCTACATGAAGGGACAAAAAAAAACCCCCTAAGACCCTACAAAAAAAAAAAACCCAAAAACCAGATCAAATAAACTTTGAAATCATCTCTAAAACCAGTCCCAAAACAGCCCCAAGTAGCCATAGCCCCACCCATATTCCTCCTCTGGAATCATGTTTGACTTGAAGAATATAAAACGTTAAAAAAAAAAATGAAGTTAGCTCCATTAAAAAAACTAGGGCATAAGACATGGTACTAGTATCAGAATAAAGAAATGCTAAACAATCTCATTGCATGTGTCGGCACCCAAAAGGAACAAATTAGATGAACAAACCAACGAATTTGATTACAGAATAAACTAATCACAGTATGGGAAATCTAAATAGCAAACATAGAATAGGTTATAATGCCTTTATGAAGAAATCGAGGGCAGCTTACAAGATTTACTCGGGATTACAGATTAGGGCTTTACAAATACTCCAAAGTAAGAAATTCGGAACCCAATCAAGAAAAATAGAGAGAGAGAGCTCACCAGAATCAGAAATTGATGAATGATGATGCTGCTGAAAAAAAAAAAAAAGGGGGGAACGCAGTAGAGGTTAGAAATCGGGGGAGGAAAGTGATGAAGGGAATCCATAGAGGAGAAGAGAAATAAGTAGAATAACATACCTTGAGAGAGAGATTCGGAGTTGCAGAGATGGCGGGGGGAGTGGTGTGAGTGATGGAATTGCAGAGATGGAGTGGGGTGCGGTGTGAGAGACGGTGATGGGGTTTGGTGTAAAAAATTAGAACGAACAAGGCTTTTCAGCGCCCAAAATTTTGGGATCAACGCCCAAAATTTTCAGCGCTTTAAACCCACCAAAATCCCCCTTCGACGACCAAAAAAAATTTCTCACCCAAACCCTATACTTCTGTGACGAACTAATTTGTCATGTATTGGTTGTACCCATCTGTGCAGATTTTGAAGGGAACAAATTAGTGACGGAAAAAAATATTTCATCACCTTATATTTATTTTGTCAATCCTTTAGGTGACGAAAATTTTATTTTCCTCACTAATTAACTATTTTTGGTGACAAAATAAAATTTCCTCACCTTAAATTTGTCTGTCCTCTTAATTGGTGACCAAAAAAAAAAATTCCTCACAAATTGGCACAATTGGAGACAAAATCCAATTTCCTCACAAGCAATTTCGTCACTTATTCTGTTTTTTGTTGTAGTGATGCCTGCATTTCTTACTAAGCCATTGAAACTCTGTACTAGGCCAGCAATCATTAGTTTTCTGTGCTCGATGATGATAACTTATAAGGCCTTAGAGCAATCCTATTTTACCTAGGTTAGCCCATCTCCAAACACAAACATTTTGAAGTTTGACCTATTTACAAAAAAAAAAAAAAAACACATTCTAAAGTTTTGCTAAACTCAGCCATGCTCCCGGTCACGAGCGTTTCATTTTGATATGTAACTGATTTTTGCTTTTGCTTTGTTCTAATTTTTTGTCATTCTAAGATTCTTGAGGGAAGGAAAGACTATTTATGGCTTGCAACAATCAATTAGCCTTTTGAAAGTAAAACACTATTTCTTCATCAAACTTAATCAAGGAGAAACTACATCAGTTACATTCATGTTACAACTTACCTTCAAAACATTTTGAAAATACCATAGAATCAATATTTTATCCAACCAAAATTTTCAAATTCCTATTCAACATACTGGAATCTTAGATTTTACAAGTTTAAGTTTGGGCACGTGATTTTTTTTGTCCTATTTTTTTATTCTAGGAACTGAATGTTTTAGCTCTGCAGGTTCTTACCAATGTGTTAGCTACTCATCTAAGTGCATCGAATTGTCTCAACAATTCTAATCATTTTTGTTTTTCTAATCGTAGGTAACTGCAGTGTGATTGGCTGTAAAATATCTCGTAGCATAAAATTTTTCGTTACAAGTGATGCTGCATAATTGCTTTGGCTGATTCTTATGGATACTGTCCTCTTTATTTTACTTTATTATTATTTTTTTTGTGTGTGTGTGTGTGAAAAATGCAACTTATCTCCTATAAATGTCCTTTCGATCAGTTTGCTAAATAAAAAGTCCTTTCGGAAGGTGATGACTTGCAATGACAATTCTCTCTTATACTTCATATAGATATCATAGTTCCACTAGAACGGTTAGACGGGTCTATTTCCAACAGTGTGACAGATAACAATGTTCCAAATTCGTTGCTCCGTGTAAGAGCAATGCATATATTTTGAACACATAACACAAAAAATATCCAATTTCTACAAGTTCATGGGTGAAAGCAAAGTTCTGAATACCGTATCGGCTAGAGTACCAGTTTTCTTACTGGTATGGTACGTACTGGTACCAGTGAGAGATCGGATATTGTTTCGGATTCATCGCTATTAGTGTTTTTTTCCTACCTAAAAGAATTTATAGTATAATATATAGTTTTTAAAATAAAAAAATAAAAAAATTCCGGTATTTGTCCGGTACTTGCCCGGTACCGTCCTGTATTATCCGGTACTTGAATAAAAAATAAATTTAAAAATAGTCCGGTACTATCTGGAATTGGCCGGTACTGACCGGTATTTGAGCTGGAACGGAATTAGAGATGTAGGGTACCGGATTCTGTCAAAAACGGTACGTACCGGCCGGTACGGAACGGAATTGATAACATTGGGTGAAAGAAGAATCATTTCTACCAATTATACTTTTAGCTTGACTTCCGATTTGTGAAACTCCAAAAGATATAGTATTTCCTAATAAGTAATGATTGCAACGTGTAACCCAATTTGCCACAGGTAGTTCAAAAGCTTGTTAATAATTTTGACATGGAATAGCAATATATTGTTTTTGTGCAAAAGAACTTGTACACAAAGTCATGATAAAATGCAGGATGAGGGGCATTTTGTTTCCCATAAGAAAGCATATTATTTTTGGATGTAAATTCTATCAAAACATTATCACCTTTTTGTCATATTTTCTTGTCCCTTAATAAGTCTCATCGAGTACCAATAATATTCAAAAGAAGATAAATATGTGTTACAGCTAATGTTCAGTGTTATCTATCCAAAGCCATTTTCCCCTTATAATTTCAAGCTTCTGATGACATTTTTGTCATGTGTCAAGTATCTAATGATTGACTGGTTGTCTTGATCAGTTTTGTAATCTTCATTGATAAGAGAAATGGCACGTTGAAAGCACACATATTCGAACAATAAGACATGAAACCCCTCGCTAACCAATTAGTGTCGTTGATTTAGAACTTCACCCATGTAGTATACTAATGAGGACTGATACTGGAGTTTTTCACAATTTTAAAGGAGTAGTCTAAGTACCTTCTATCAAGCAATGTTACTCTGTTGAATCCAATTCTGATAAGTTTACTAAGGCACTCAGGAATGTTAAATTTTGAAAACAAAATTCACGACTAGCTAGTAGCCTGGTATGCATTAATGACTAAGGTTTCAACCTCGATATAAAGCCCAGGCCCAATGCAGAAATCAGAGTGCCATCCCACTCATTAGTTATCAGTCTTAGCTCTTACCAAAACAAATGGATTCCAAATCCATTCCCATTGCATCAGCCTTGCGGTGCTATTCATTATTGGAACGTTGGCTTCTCGACCTGCATTTCACTCTCTTGAGGAAGCGGCGATCTATGAGAGGCACAAGCAATGGATGACTCGTTGCGGCTGTGTGCACAAGGTTAGTGCTGACAAGGAGAATTTTAAAACGTATTCATAGCCAACATGAAAGATATTGAATCTTCAAAAAAGGAAAATAAAGGCGTGAAACAAGCCTTAGCTAGGAGCCTATCAGTTTGCAGACCTTCCAAATGAAAATTTCAAATATTATATAGATACAAGAGCTGTTTACCAATTTTCCCCTCAATCGAAATCGATAGAAATTTCGGGAAACAATGCCAACAACAAAAATAAGAGTGAATGCGGCTATGTCTCCACAAGACGGATCCATGGTTCCACGCCGTGTTTTAGGACTTCAACGGAGAGAAATGGTTGTCGAGTCAAATGCGAGATTAGTGATGAATCGCCTCGTAAAAGAAGATCTTCACCCGCCAATCTTCAAGAACGGAATCCACCCATCGATTGGGTGGAGTGGATTGATGGTTTAGTGAAGTGGGATGGAGCGGAAGAAAAATAACAAATGGACTTTGTTATTTTTCCAAGGTAGAATTACAATCAAGAAGGAAGGATCCTTATTGAAAGTAAAAAGATTAAGTTAATCCTAGCCTACTCCTAGGAAGACAAAAATTAAGAACAAAGTTAAGACTTTGATTTTTGTTGAAGGAGTTTACAATGAAGCCAAAGGAGGCTATTTATAGAAAAATAACATGTGTAGGAAATAATTTCCTAACTTCTCACTACTCGTCATCATCTTCCAAGTGTCCATATAACTTCCCAAAAACTCCAAAGTGTGTAGGAGCATGCCACTTGTTCAAATAACTTCTCTTCAACTTCAAAGTGTGTAGGACGATAACAAGTGTCTTGCAGTTTATTAAAATACGAACAAATAAAAGAAATAAAAACTAGTTATATTATTAACACGAAATAATAAAATAGGAAGCATTACCATAAATGCCACCTTTCGGTTGATCGACAGGTGGTGAAATATGGTACAACCAATGCCCCCTTATTCATTTGGGTGAAGTGCTAACCTAACCCATGTGAATAATGTAACTAGTTTTAAATCACCACTTTGTCAATATCAACGGGTAATAACCTTTTATGGTGTAAACATTTATGCCCCCAACTCTCAAAGAGTTTTTTTTTTAAGATATATTTTACACCAACCCTTTTACTTTTCAACTGATGTAGCAAAGCCTTCAAGGCTTAATTAAAAACCACAGTCGAGAAAAACATGCCTCTGTCGTTTAGTTCCTTGAACTGTAATTCCTACCAAAAAGGAGCAGGAAATTATATAGAAGCGTGTCCTATTGGAACATATCAAAACTAAAAACTCTGTCGATTGTATAGACTTTGCAAAGCCACGAACTCGGCTGAAGAAATCGACAGAGAAATGGCATTTTCTGGGAGGCTTGTTAAGAATGTTCCAAATCGACAGGACCATGACTAGTTCTCCTTGGCCAAGCAACCAATTTGTCCATGGCCATACATTGTCACGTACAACACAAACCACTGGACAAATGCCTTTCCTTTACCTTAGGCATTTGACAAATTAACCTTCTGCCAACCAATTATGTGGTTTACTTAAGCCATTATTTGTTGAAAGAATCAAAGGATAATTTCCCTTCTTAACCATTGGTGGCTTACAAAATAGACTCTAGTTGAATTATTTTCATGACTCGACTCGCTTTGAGTTTCAAACTTTCCAATCACTTGACTCTTATAATTGGTTGCCCCCAAATTCATTTGGCAAAACCAAATAATACCGGGCAAACAACAACCTTCACATATTTTCAGAGGGTTCTTTTGGCCCATAAACATGATTAAGTTTGTAATCAAGGGTCAAAAATTCAAGAACCGTGCTTTGAAAGTGTGTCTTGTTCATTTTCGACTCAAGACTTTTCAAATAGATAGGAGCAAAACCGGCCTGCCATTCATGGCAAAAAACTGATGACTACACTGTCGATTGTGTCCAGAATGTTAGCTCCAAAAAGCGGCACTATTTTTTAGTTGGCAATTCCATTGACAAAATGCATTTTTCTTTGTATCTCATTCTTATTTTATTGAGTTATAATTTCGTTTTCTTTTTTAAGCGTAGCGAGTCTGTATAGGATTAGAGTGGAAGGAATCTTTTTTATTGTGATTGAGCGTGTGTTTTGGCGAAGGCAAAATGAAACTAGTTAACTGATTCGATCCGTCGGTTAGTTTAGTGCGGTGGAAAACCGATGGATCGACCGTTCGATCTTCCAGTTGATCGGTGTGTGCATGTTATATATATATACTCATTTACTAGTCTGCTAGGGCAACGAAACAAGAAGGCGTAGCTCTATAAAGTCTTTCCTTTTGGAAGTTTAAAATAGCGTGAAAAGGGGGCAGCAATGGTACTTGCTCATATATATTGAAGAAACGAAAAGAAGGTTTCGGTGACGTGCAATATTCATCGGGCTTGAAGTTTAAATATCTCTATCGTTGAGTTGATTCCAGTGGATTTTTGGAAGGGTAATCAGAAGGCTTGAGGATTCGAGGCGGCGGCAATCAAGCACGGGGTATGATGAATTAGGATTCGGCTATCGTTCTTGAGTCAATTGTGAGGATTCTCAATTGTAGTAAGTTCTATTGTAACCGGACAATGTTTTTCTATAGTGCTTGATTCCTTCCCGTGGTTTTTTCCCATTTAGAATTTTTCACATATATCTGGTGTTCATCGTTGTTTCATTTCAATTCCTTACTTGTGCTTGATTGATTGGAGTAGCAAAGTAGGGTTTTTCAATTGGTATCAAAGCGGATCGCTCATATTCTATAGGAAGTTCTTCGTAGGGTAGATCTATTACTCTCGATAAACATGTACACAAACTTGAATCACCCTCGTAGCCGTATGCCTATACTGAACAGTGAGAACTTTGATTATTGGAAATCAAGGATAAAAGCAATCATGAGGTCGGCGGACGTAGAAATTTGGAACTCTTGTGTCAATGGCTATAAATGTCCTACCAAGAAAGTGGACGACAAAGAAGTCTGTAAATGTAATTCTGAGTTATCGACTTCAGAAAAGGCAGAACTACAAGCAAATAATCGCGCATTGGATATCTTGTTCAGTGTTGTGGATGAGAATGAGCACTGTAAAATTGCAAATTGTGAAATTGCAAAGGAAGCAAGGGATATTTTGGTTACTTGCCATGAAGGAACTGATGTGGTTAAACAGTCTAAGCTAAAAATGTCTTACTACTGAGTTTGAAACTATCAAGATGGAACAAGAGGAGACATTTAATGAATTTTCTTCAAGCTAATCTCTATTGTCAACCGCTGTGAAACGCTTGGTGAGTTTATTCATTCTTTTCGTGTTATTAAAAAGATTTTGAGGTAATTGCCCAAAAGATTTAAAACCCAAGTTATTATGCTTCAAGGTAAATGAAAACTAAAAGAAAAAACTGTTGAAGAGGTTGTTGGTATCATTTGAACTTTTGAAGCAGATATGTTGCATTCAGAATCTCACAAACCAAAAACAAAACCTTTGGAAAAAACAATTGCTTTTTCTAGTTCTCAGAGAGAAAATAGAGATTCAGGAAGCGATAATGACACCAGCGATGAAACCTTGGCTTTGCTCACAAAGAATTTAAAAAGACTTTTTACAAAAAAATCAACTGAGAATATGAATACTAAAAGAAAGGGAATGAAAGGTCCACCATCAGGGCCAAAATGCTATAAGTGTCATGGCTATGGGCATCTAGGTCATGAATGTGCCAACAAGCTCAAAAAGAGTACAAATTTCAAGGCAAATTTAACTTGGGATGATGACAGCAATTCTGATACCTTTGTGCAAGAACTAGAAGAAAAGGGAAACTTCATGGCTTTTGTGACATCTTTATGTTCACAAACTAGTGACTCGGAATCTTCGGATGATAGTGATAAAGATGAAGGAGTTGATTTAAAGGACAGTCAAGTGTTAAGAGAAAAGTATGATCAATTGTACCAAGAAAGCATGAAGATCAGTAACATTAACCAAAAGTTGGGATTAAAAAATAAGGAGGTTAAGGAAGAGTTGGGAAAACTGCAGAATCAGTTTAATAATAAAAGGGGTGTTAGTTTGAGTCAACAAAGAAAGAGACATGCTCAAGAAGGAGGTTGAGACATTGAAAGAGAAAAACAATTTCTTGATTGATAAAAATTCCCAGCTTGAAATTGTTTTTGCAAGTGCTAATATTATATTTGAGCGTTTCAATGCAAGTTCAAAAGCTTTGGATGACATGCTTCTTATGCAATAACAATTCGGTGACAAGTCGGGCCTTGGCTATCTTGGAGAGTCACCGCCTAAGCAGAATGGAAGTGAAGTCAACGAAATAAAGCCTAAGAAGGTAATATCTAAACCTCATGCTAGTCCTATTGTTTGTAATAATGTTAAGAAGGTACAAGATGTTAATAAGACAAGCAATGAAAAGGTCATTCCTACATGTCATTACCGCCACATCAAAGGTCACATTAGAGCACATACTTCTCACACACACGTTGGACTTTCACATTGTCTAGACAAGTTTGTTCCTACTTGTTATTTTTGTGGAGTGAAGGGTCATATTCGACCTAATTGTTTTGAACTCCATGGGTTTCCTATAGGTCCACCCCAACATCATGTTAATAATAATGGGGGTAGGTATTATTGTTCTGAAAATAGTTTTAATAGGCCTAGACATAGGGTAAGTCCTCATGGAAAGATGATGAATGTGAACCCTAAACATGTGCCTAAAAAGGTAGGAAAAATTGGGTAGATCAAGATTAGACCTATTTGGGTGCCAAGGTCAAATTCGAGACCTTGTACGAATTTGTCTATCACTACGCTAGATGACATTGGACCATCTGGAGAAGTTGACCTCGCCTTTGGAGACTTGCTCTTGTGCTCATAGTCTAGTTTTGTTTTCAATACTTAAAGTGTTCCTAGAATTATGTGTTGAGTCATTTATTTAGTTTTATTGCTTCTATTTTTTAGTATCCTAATTTTTTTTTCTTGTTAGTCATCTTTATATGTTTCATATGAAAAAAAAAATTCATATATTACAAAAATTCCAAAAAGATTTTTTTATTGGGGGGGGCATTGTGCATTCTCTATTGAATTGCTTTCATTAATCTTCCATGAGCATAAACATTCTGGATAAGGCATGAGCATCCAATGTTTTTAATCTATCTTAGATGCATTTAGATGATGAGTGTTGCATACTACATGGACGTGTGTTTTCCACCATCTCACGGAAATACTAGATTGCCCCTTTTCACATGCGGTTAGTCTCATGTACGTGGCTATGTTCTCATGCTCATCCCCCTTTGAGATTGACCTATGGCTACCATTCCCTTTGTGATGTTTTCGTTTTATTAGCTCCTCTCTCCTAAAAGTACCTATCTGGTATTAGTTTATTCTCTACCTATCCGGGCGTTCATTGAATAACCGGACAATTGGAGTGAGGTATTCTCCCTCTAAGCATTCGCGTCAAAAGGTGGATAGACCTTGTGAAGGTATGCTTGTTGGACCACTTGCTTAGTAACCAGGCAATTGGGGTGAGGTAATCTCCTTCTGAGCGTTCGCGTCAAACGGCAGTGGGGTAAGAAAGAATTTCATTTGTCTGATTATACAAAGAGAAAAAGAAACGAAAAGAAAAAGAAAAATAATGTGCTTCCAAGGGGGAGTTTGTTCTTTATTATTGAACCACACTGAGGACCTAGCTCGGTTTGACTTCTTGAGGGGGAGTCGTCTTGAAACTCCAAGTGTACATGAGAACCTATGTCTTTGTTGAATTGAGCTTGATATGATTTCCGTGATTCACACACGCACTTTGACATTCGGCCATGTCTTGTGTTATATTCATCCTCTCAATTCCTCTTTGACGAGACTTCATATCGTTTGCTCATGCTTTGATTTTGATGTGTGTGTTGATGGTTATTAATGATAGTGATTTGGGCGGACGTGTGGACCATGGTAGTCTTAATTACATGTCTAATCCTCTTCTAAAACATTGTTTTGGGTATCTCAGTGGTGTATTTTAAGTCGGTCTGGCTTATTTTCTATTCATGTTTTTTAGTTTTTATAAAAACGATTGATAAACTCATTTGGGCTCTAGCCATTTGTGGCTGGCATTTATCTTGTGGAGCACTATTGGTTATTAGTTAAACGGGCAGGTTGCTTTTCGTGAGTAACATAACATAACTTGGTGTTTTGGTTATTTTGGACAAGCATATAGAGTTTAGTAGATTTTTTGGACAAGCATAGAATTATTTTTATACCTCTTCCTATATTGCGTATTTCTGCTCATTCTTTGTCATTCAAAGACAAAAAAGGGAGTAGGATTCTTGTGGTTCTAACTATTGTTGCAGCGGATTAAAAATTATGGATTCAACTTTATTCTTGTAGTGTGTTTTGTCATGGAAGTGCCAAAGGGGGAGATTATTAGCTCCAAAAAGTGGCACTATTTTTTAGTTGGCAATTCCATTGACAAAACACATTTTTCTTTGTATCTCATTCTTATTTTATCGAGTTATAATTTCTTTTTCTTTTTTATGCGTAACGAGTCTGTATAGGATTAGAGTGGAAGGAATCTTTTTTATTGTAATTGAGCGTGTGTTTTGGCGAAGGCAAAATGAAACTAGTTAACTGATGGATCACCGATTGATCCGTCGCTCAGTTTAGTGCGGCGGAAAACCAATGGATCGATCGTTTAATCTTCCAGTTGATCGGTGTGTGCGTGTTTATATATACTCATTTACTAGTCTGCTAGGCAACGGAACAAGAAGGCGCAGCTCTATAAAGTCTTTCCTTTTGGAAGTTTAAAATAGCGTGAAAAAGTGGCAGCAATGGTACTTGCTCATATATATTGAAGAAACGAAAAGAAGGTTTCGGTGACGTGCAATATTCATCGGGATTGAAGTTCAAATATCTCTATCGTTGAGTTGATTCCAGTGGATTTCTGGAAGGGTAATCAGAAGGCTTGAGGATTCGAGACGGCGGCAATTAAGCACGGGGTACGGTGAACGAGGATTCGGCTATCGTTCTTGAGTCAATTGTGAGGATTCTCAATTGCAGTAAGTTCGATTGTAACCGTACAATGTTTTTCTATAGTATTTAATTCCTTCCCGTGGTTTTTTCTCATTTAGAATTTTCCGCGTATATTTGGTGTTCATCGTTGTTTCATTTCAATTCCTTACTTGTGCTTGATTGATTGGAGTAGCAAAGTAGGATTTTTCACCGAAGTATGGATTGGCCAGGATATAGGCAATCAAAGTCCATACAAAACCTTTTTCTACACGACACTGCAAATAATAATTCTTTTGGCCAAGTTGGCCATTTATATTAGTCTCCAACCAAAGCCACACAAACGGCTCTGAAAATCCAATAGGGACACTTAGTAAATAAAGACGCAACCCGTCGAGCAAAGAAACATTTCACCAGCAATTTTATATTACTTGGCAAATAGACAAATAATTAATTTACTCGACTACTAACCCCATATTGAACAAATAGTTGTTCATAATTCACAGCCATAATTGGCTTGAACTCATACTCTATGAGCAATTTCGCATTGTTCTTAACTTCTTAACCCATATAGATGGAATGGAGGGATCATTTTCTATTTCGACCATTCATGGTCTAAATTGAAGAACTCTAGTCAAATAATTTTATAATTCAACTACATTCGAGTTTCAATCCAAAGCCACTTTCTTAGCATAATTTGACTTTCTAAAGATAAGTTTCCCACCATGCAAACTTGAAATCAAAAGAGGGCTATTTCTCATTCATAATTGGCCACATATGTTCTGGTTCCTTGTAAAATCTGGAACGAAGATATGATGATTAGCCACTAGCCTTTGTTTGGCCAACAAATGGCCATTGATTTTGGGTCCACATTTGATCAACAAATGGCCGGAAAGCCAATGACGAAAACATTTTGAACTTTGCCCATTCTCAACGAATAACTGATGGGCAGTAAATTTGTGATCAGATTGTTTGAGCCTTTCGTGTGAGGCTGAATTTTTTGTGTAAGGCTGAATTTTTCCAATAAACTGGCTTCTCATTCTATCGATTCTATTTTTTTGGGAAATTTATATAAATAGTCCTCTTAGGTTCGCCCGAATCTCATTTTCATCCTTCAAGTATCAATTGCAACTCTTTTGACCTTCAAGTTTCGTTTTCGTATCAAGTTGGTCCAATTGATAACGTTTGTCAGCCAAATTGGATGGAAAAAATCAGATTAAGAGCATACGTTATCAATTGGACCAACTTGGTACGAACTGCAAAGTTCAAACTGCCATCAATTTGATTTTTTCTGCCCAGTTTTGCTGACAAAAGTTATCAATTGGACTAATTTGGTACAAAAAACAAACTTGAAGGTCAAAAAAGTTGTAATTGATACTTGGGGGACGAAAATGAGACTCGGATGAAACTAGGAGGACTATTTATATCAATTTCTCTTTTTTTTTTAGAATGATCCCAAAGTTGGCCAACAAATGGCCGTTATTCCGTTTCCGCAAAATATTCAAGCCTTACATGCAAGGCTTGTGTTTTCACAGTTGATCATTGCCATTACTTTCGATTTAGTAATGATTGCCCTCCTTCTAGCGCCAAAATTGTTTACCAATTTTTCCCTCAATCGAAATCGACAGAAATTTCGGGAACAATGCCAACAACAAAAATAAGGGCGAATGCGGCTATGTCTCCGTAAGATGGATCCATGGTTCCACGCCTTGTTTCAGGACTTCACCGGAGAGAAATGGCTGTCGAGTCAAATGCGAGATTAGTGATGAATCGACTCGTAAAAGGAGACTGTCACCCGCCAATCTTCAAGAACGGAATCTACCCATCGATTGGGTGGAGCGGATTGATGGGTTTAGTGAAGTGGGATGGAGCGGAAGAAAAATAACAAATGAACTTTGTTATTTTTCCAAGGTAGAATTACAATCAAGAAGGAAGGATCCTCATTGAAAGTAAGAAGATTAAGTTAATCCTACTCCTAGGAAGACAAAAATTAAGAACAAAGTTAAGATTTTGATTTTTGTTGAAGGAGTTTACAATGAAGCCAAAAGAGGCTATTTATAGAAAAATAAAATGTGTAGGATATAACTTCCTAACTTCTCACTACTCTTCATCATCTTCCAAGTGTCCAAATAACTTCCCACAAACTCCAAAGTGTGTAGGAGCATGCCACTTGTCCAAATAACTTCTTTTCACCTTCAAAGTGTGTAGGACGATAACAAGTGTCCTGCAGATTATTAAAATACGAACAAATAAAAGAAATAAAAACTGGTTATATTATTAATAAGAAATAATAAAATAGGAAGCATATATTACCATAAACGCCACCTTTCGGTGATCGACGGTGGTCGACAAGCGGTGAAATATGGTACAAACAGCTGTGTCTACTCTTCTGAAGTACTTCCTTTGGATATGGAAATGTGACAGTAGTGCCACGTGCCATCTACCATGGATTGGAGGAAGAAGGCATTGTAAAACTTGTCAAGGACTAAGGTTTTGGTGTTCTCCAACTCTTTATCCGATATCAGCATATTATAGTTTGTTGGGCTTTTTCAGCTACTGCAGCCATGAAAGGAATAACCCAATTGAAAATTGGTAAGTTTATGTGAATGTGACTGCAATTTATGTCAAGGGAAACAATAAGCACTCTGGAGGTATAGCTGAATTGGAGCTACAAAGTTGCAACTCCAAAGGGATTAGAAAGAAAAGATCTTCTCTTGCCATGATTTTAATAATCTCGAAACCATGTGGGCTTCTCGGACTAAGTCTAATGTTGTGTTTCCCCTATCGCTATTCGTTTACAAAGAGAACAAATGTGTCTTCTTTCAGATTATTAGGGAACCAGTTTCTAAAACTTTCCTACCAAAATCTACTTAAAGCTACTAATGGGTTCTCGCCAGCCAATTTAATTGGCGTCGATGGCTTTGGTTCAGTGTATAGAGGAAGTCTTAATCATGGAGGTAAAGTTGTTGCAATTAAGGTACTAAATCTAGATTTGCAGGAGCTTCGAAGAGTTTCACAGCGGAGTGTAAAGCCTTGAAGAACATCAAACACCGAAATCTTGTAAAGGTTCTCACGGCATGTTCAAGTGTTGATTATCAAGGCAATGATTTCAAAGCTCTCGTATATGAGTTCATGGTCAATGGAAGCCTAGAGGAGTGCTTGCATCCGAATGAGAATGAACATGGGTTGCATAATGAGTCAAGAAGTTCTAATAAAAACAATGAGTCAAGAAGTTTGAATCTTCTTCAGAGGTTAAACATTGCAATTGATGTTGCTTTTGCAATCGATTATCTCCACCATTATAGCTCAGAACCAATAGTTCATTGTGATTTAATGCCAAACAACGTTCTTTTGGATGAAGAAATGGCTGGACATGTAGCTAATTTTGGGCTAGTCAGATTCTTACCAATTGCTACTTGTACTTCTGCAAATCAATGAAGTTCCATTGGCCTAAGGGGGTCTGTTGGTTACGTGGCTCTAGGTAAATGTACTTCTCAACACATTTTTGCTTTTCTTTACTTCTCAAAATCTAGAACATATTCACATATCCAGAGGTCTAGGAAATCATAATTACATTTTTGTTTTCACCCCATAAAATGTGGAGTATGGCATGGGAAATGAAGTGTCAAACATCCGGTGATGTGTATAGTTACGGAATCCTCATATTAGAGATGTTAACAACCAAGAGACCTACTGATAGTATGACTCTCCAAACCGTGGTAATATAGCTCTGCCTGAACAAGTAGAGAGCATTGTTGATCCAACACTACTTCAACAAACAGAACAAGGGTAGGCAAGCTCAAGCATCAACAATTGTCGGAGCCAAAGTCTTACTAGAAGTCGCAAGATTCGAAAGATCTTGATTTCAATTCTTAATGTTGGTATTGTCTGTTCAGAAGAACTTCCTACAGATCGACCAATGGTGAATGAGGTTCTTAATTGGTTGCATGTGTCCAAGAGGGCTCTTCTTACAGATTGAAAATGGATCAGACTTGAAGTGTGACCATGAATTGGTATGAACTATTCACGTTTTTAGTTGACTTGACAAAATGCCTACATTTCTTACTAAGTCATTGAAACTTTGTACTAGGCCAGCAATCTTTTTTTTTTTTTTGGGTAATTAAAGTTTTTATTCACTACAAACAGGATACAAAATCAAAGGGGCATTCCACAGTGAACCAAGCCAAAAAATTGCTCAAAAGAGCACTCTACCAACAAGCAATAGAAAAGACAACTAACCCAAAACCAGCAACTATAGAAGCTACTCGCTAATACCTAGAGTCAAAAATACGGGTAGAGAAGCGCCAACGAGAGCAGAGGGCTAGATTAACTCCTATTCTCTTCACTCCTCTCCAAGAACTGATACAAGCTCTAACCTTTGTGCAAATATGAGCTTCCAAACCCCGCACATCCAAGCCTCGAGCTATGCTGTTGGAAAATACGTCTGTTATGCTCCCCCCAAACATGATAAATTGTAGAAGCAAAAACCACTTTAGCCACTAGATTCAAGAAAAGAGTGCCAATATGGTGTTCAACCAACCAATCTAGCACCTGTGAAAGACCATAGAGGCTGCAAAAGGAACTAAACTTCATTTGCAACAAGTTCCACAACTGAGATGAAAAAGGGCACTGAAAAAATAGATGCTCATGAGATTCCACTGCATTTGAACACGTTAACACATATTGGTTTTCCACCAAAACACCCCACTGCTGCAACCTGTCCTTTGTGGAAAGTCTACACAAGATAGCTAACCATTGCACAATAGCCCACCTAGGAATTGCATGCTTGTACCACACTACTTTACCCTAAGGGACCAGAGGTTTGGGCCTTCTAAATGCATTCTAGGCAGACTGAATCTACCATTGGCATTTAAGTTCCAAATAATAGAGTCTTCCCTAGCATTATTGGGAAGAAAAGAAACAGATGTATGCTCAATAATCTCTCTAGTGACTGTATTCCTCCCCCTGGGCCAAAGCCAGTGATTATCGACAATAATGGAAGCCATTTTAGCCTGCAGATTCCTACCCAAATTATAAGTCATTCGGACACCAAATCTAGCAAGCAGTGGACCCAGTGGGTGCCAATTATCTAACCACAAGAAAGTTTGATTTCCGTTACGCACCTGGTGAGTAATCCAAGGCTACACAAAAGACCTCAGATTGAAAATTTCCCTAATAGTCCAAGATACAGAGTTAGGAATAGTCATATTCCACATGCATTTATCATTTATAATGTAAGTATGAACCCATTTAATCCATTAAGTATCAGTTTTCAAAGCAAGAGCCCATAAAAGCTTTGTCATGGAAGCCCTATTCCAATCTTTTAACACTCAAAAACCCAAACCACCCTCTTCTTTTGGGACACAAACATCAGCCCAAGCCACTTTAGCACCCACACTTTTCAACTCCATACCTAACCAAAAGAAGGATCACACCATCTTCGATCTCCACCCCTTTAAGAACTTTTTGAGTCAAAATGAAGATTGAACTCCAATAAATTTGAGTACGAAACAAAACTGAATTGATGAGCTCAGATGATGATAGCTTATAAGGTCTTAGAGCAATCCCCCTTTACCTAGGTTAGCACATCTCCAAAGTCGAAACAATTACATTTCGAATTTTGCAGAACTCAGCGATGCTCCGGGTCCAGCACGAACATTTCATGTGATTTTTGCTTTCGATTTTGTTCTTGTTCTACTTTTGATCATTCTAAGATTTTTGAGGAAAGGAAGTCTATTCAAGGCTTGGAGCAATCACAAAAGTTTACCTAGGTTAGCACATCTCCAAAGTCCAAACAATAACATTTCGAAGTTAATTTGCAAAACTCAGCCATGCTCCCGGTCCAGCACGAGCGTTTCATATGATTTTTGCTTTTGCATTTGTTCTTGTTCTACTTGTGATCATTAATTCCAAGATTCCTTAGGAAAGTAAGTCTCTATTCATGACTTGCAGCAATCAATTAAAGTTTGGAAAGTAAAACCATAGTCTTCAGCGCAAACTTAAGGAGAAACTAAATCAGCTATCTTCATGTTACAATTTACCTCCAAAAATTTAAGAAAAAACCATAGAATAAAATTTTTAGCCAACCTCTTTTGCCAAATTGCTACTCGGCATACTAGAATCGTAGATTTCACAAGTTTAAGGTGTGAAAGTTAATTCTTCGATAATCAGCTGCAGCTATTGATTCGGGCACATGATTTTTGTTTACCCTATTTTTTTATTTTTGGAACTGATTTTTTTTAGCTCCGCAGCTTTTTACCTAGGTGTTAAAGTACTTACTTATCTAACTGCATATATGGAACTGTTTCAACTTCTGATCATTTTTGGTTCTCTGATCCTAGGTAATTGCTGTGCTGTTGGTCGTAAAATATCTCGTGGCTTAAAATTTTCGGTTTCAAGTGATGCTGTATCTTTGCTTTGGCTGCTTCTTGTAGATACTGTCCTATTTAATTTTCCTTTCTTTTACTCTACTTTTTTTCTTTTTAGTATGTGTGAAAAAGCAACTTCGCTCATCTATATTTTCCTTTCTTTTACACTTTGCAACAGCATGACAGTTGATAAGTTCCAAATTCATAGCTCTGTGTGGGAGCAGTGCATACATTTTGAACACAAAACTTATCCAATTTTTACGAGTTCATCGGTGAAAGAAGAGTCATTTCTACAAATTATACTTTTATATTGACCTCAGATTTGTGAACCTCCAGAAAATGTATCTGAAGAGGTAAGACTGATACCCTTTGCATACTCAAACAACTAAATATGGCCCATATGGTAGCAACCAAATTTTCCACAAGTAGTTCAAAAGCTTGTTAATAATTTGGACACGGAATAGGAATGTATTGTTTTTTGTACAAAAAACTTACACACGCCCATCAAAAAATAAAAAAAGAACTTATACACAATGTAAACTGAAGGATAATGGGGATTTGGTTTCCCTTGAATGCATAATGTTTTTCGTATGCAAGTGCTTTCAGAATATTATCACCCTTTTGTCATATTTTCTTGGCCCTTATTGAACCTCAATACCTCATCATGTACCAATAACAATCAAAAGAAGATACAAATGTGTTACACTTGATGTTCAGTATCATCTATCCAAAGCCAGTTTTCACTTAATTCCAAGCTTCTAATGGAATTTTTATCATCTATCCAAAGCCAGTACCATATTTTCTTGTCCCTTATTGAACCTCATCTTGATCAGTTCAGCATTGTTCAATTATAGGAGAAGTGGCACGTTGAAAGCACACAAATCCGTGATTAGTGTAGTTGTTCTAGAACTTCACTCATGAAGTAAACGAACGAGGATTGACTGACATTTTCCAAAATTTGGAAGCAGTAGTCTAATAAAATTCTTTCAAGCAGTATTACTCTGTTGAGTCCAATTCAGATCAGTGTGGGCACGGGCCCCAAAATTCTCAATTTTGTTGTTTTTAAAATCGGGTGCGTCCCTCTTTGAAAAGCGCGGCGAGACGCTTCGATTCAGAGTCGTCACTCGGGTTTTAGCGGTGAAATACCCAAGGAACCGAACTCGAAAACGTTTGCTACGTTTGTTTGATTTTTGAAAAAGGCTTGTGGACTGGACCGTCGTCACCTTCGACATCTGAGGTTCGGGAGCCAGGTTACGAGAGGGAAAGGATTTTATGGCACCCCTCTCGCCCAATCCGAAGATCGGTCTCTACTCAGACATTTTTGTAATACATTTGCATTTTTCTCTCATTGACCATTTTTTAGTCAGTTAGGGTGGGGGAGCAGTTAATGGGGATTAAGACTGTAACAGGTTGCAGTTTATGTGACAAAATATTTATGGATCATGATTTGCTTAAGGCAATAGATGAATTGTAGATTGAGAACAAGCACTGAGAGCAACTTGAATAGAATGGGGTAAGTTGTCTTTCAGAGATGTGAGCAGGCAACTTACCGATATGCACTGGCCAGGCCACTGCATATCAATACAACCTACGCACACCACCTCAAGACTGGTGCACACCACTCCTTTACACTCACAGTCTTTGTTTGCAACCCTTTGGGCTCTGGAATGGACCAGTGCACACCCAGGACACACCATTCAGTCTATAATGTGATCATATTTATAGATACAAAATATAAGAAATGGTTTAAAGCCATGAAAACAGACAGGAAACCCCATAAACAGAGTGGGGAGACAACTAAAGGCCAGGATTGAACTATGATACAAGGGCCAGCCACTGGTCTCTAGCATAATTGCCGTACGCCACTCTTGAGAGGCCGTACGCCAGTTATACCACTTATCCAGTGCTTGGCTTTACATCATCTAGGCTTTGGAACATGACCAGAAATAACCCAGAGGCCTTCTAAAGTGAAAAGAAGCAAGTATGACGCTACAGCTAACAGTTCTAGGATACAGAAAGCTATGAAATTGGTTATTAGCATGTTATAAGGTGATGAACATAAAATATAAGCAAGAAACAGACAACCCATTATCCCCATGCCAGTAATGCGCGTACCGCCATGACTGGCGTATGGCTTATAGGTACTAGCGTGCGCCATGTTTCGTCTTGTACGATTGTTTTATTTTACCAGTCTAAGGCCAGGACTAGTGTTGGTTACTAGCCTGGACCTTTCTGATTCCCCTCAAGGATCGAGAACAAAAAGCCACGCAAATGTGGTATACCTTTGGCCCTTGAGGTTGATGCAAAGAGTGGAGTTTTGAACTTGAGGTTGAAGGAGGGAACAAGCAGGTGGTTGAGTGACAGTTGGGTGTATGAGAATAGACTTCTCTTCTTTCTATTTCAATGGAGGAGAGAGAAAAAGGCTTGAACTTCTTAATAAGGATTAACCCCTTGCAAATGAATGCAAGGGGGTATTTATAGAGGGAATGGACTGAGGAGGAGGGAATGATTAGTTGGGTTAGGAGGTGGGTTGACTTAAGGGGTGAGCCTCCCATGCATTTAATACATAGGACTAGGTGATGGGGTGTGTAGGAGAGAGAGGGGGACATCCCCTGCAGAAAACAATCATCAGGAGGCTTTTCGCCGTACTGGGGCAATTACAAAGTCCAGAGCACGTGACAGAAAAGTGTGATTTGACTGGCTTTGACCAGCGTGCGCCAGAGGTTGACCTGCGTGCGCCAGTCAAACTGAGTCAACGGTCGATGACCGACACGTGTCAGTTTACTAGCTTACGCTAGGAGAACACTGGCGTAAGCCGGTATGGTTTTGCTAGGGCCATATGGTTCTGGCTTGAAGGGTTTGAAATTGGTATTCGAAAGGTTTTTGGATGGGGAATGCCCAAAGCTCAAAACCTGTCATCGACTTTGGAATGTTCTCGACCTTTAATCATCATTGGGGAATCAAAGACCGTAAGTAAGCTAATCCGGATAGTCCAGGGTAGGGTGTCTACAGTAGCCCCCCTTTGACGGCACTTGGGGTACCATTGACTGGGTACGAGTAACGTCAAAGGTTTTCTAGACACCCCTCCTCTAGGCCATCCAGAGCAGACATGATAATACAGGTCAAAGGAAACATGAACTTTAAAGAACCTGATCGGTTGAAGTTCAGTCAAGCAGATCATTTGAGAAAGATCGCCATTGCTGGAGATATAATAGATGGATGGATCGCCGCTTGATTGTATTGAAGGGGCACTACAGGCTACCGTAGAAGGCGAACTCTGCATAGGGAAAGAAGATAAATTGGACGGATGGATCGCCGTTGATTTGAAATTGGGCGGACAGATTGCCGTTGATTTGAAATTGGGCAGATGGATCGCTGTTGATTTGAAATTGGGCGTACAGATCGCCGTTGATTTGAAATTGGACGGATGGATCGCCATTGATTTGAAATTGGGCGGATGGATCGTCGTTGATTTGAAATTGGGCGGGCAGATCGCCGTTGATTTGAAATTGGACGGATAGATCGCCGTTCATTTGGAATTGGGCGGACAGATCGCCGTTGATTTGAAAGTGGACAGATAGATCTCCGTTGATTTGGGGATGGGCCCACCACGGGTAAGCAATAATCATTGGGCCATTTGGGTCTTAACTTTGAGAAAGAATTTTCAACCCATACGAGGTTTGGGCCTGCGGCCCACACAAAGGTGGTGTATGGCGTGTTAATACTGGCGTACGCCAAGAATCTTGGTTGGCCCAGTTTAGATCCAGCCCAGACCCGGCCCAGCGTGACCCCCCCACGTCGTATAAACTTCTGCAGAATGTAGAAACCGCTCTCCTACTATTTTTTAACTCCGAACTTCTCCCAACTCTCTCAAATCTCTCCACTCTCTCTCAATCTCCCATTCTCTCTCCAAAAACCACTTACCCATATTCATCCATAGCAGAAATAGGTGGCGGCAGCGGTGGGAACGGCGGCGGTGATGATGAGGCTCGGCCAAGGCACGAAATTGAGGCCTCGGGGACTCCGATCAACAATCAAAGCACTGGAGGAAGTGTATCGAGCACAGGTGCATTGGTCCCAGGCGGCGACGGTGCCAATGGAAGCCATGCAGCGGAGGCGGGTGGCGGCGACGGGCGGCGTACGCCTGAGACGGCGGGGCGTACGCTAGGCCCTATTGAAATAGGGAGCCTACGGGTGCAACGGTTGGACTTCCAGAGCGGGGTAGAAGGCTTGGTTGTGACGGGCATGGGTTTAGCGGGGCCTGGTAGTGGCGGTAGCGGTGGTGGTGATGATGGCGGCCGGCCAGAGACACCGATGAAAAATCTGGCGAGGGGTAAGAGTCACACCATCGTGCAGGAGGCTTCTGGAGGGGTACCCGCTGGGCCGGTTGAGTTTAGACCGGCGGTGGGGTCTTCAACACACATACCCATCACACGCGGAGATTTTACGGAGTTTGTGACAGAGGAGGAGCTTGGCCGCTTGCTTCGGGAGAACCCGGGGGTGGTTTTGGCGGTGATAGCAGCCGGAGAAGATAGGCAGAGACAGATAGCACAGGCCCAGGAGGAGGAGCGCCTGAGAGCCAAGGCCGAGGGGGCTAGAGTGGAAGATGAGGCCTATGTACAGGAGGTAGAAGCAGCCGAGCAGGCCCAAGAGGAGGGTGACCTAGCTCGTGAGCGTGCAATGACGCGGGCGGAGGCTATACGGGCCGCACCTCGCGCGGCATTCGTGACAGGGGCCTATGTCCCTTTGGAGCCACACTTGTTCATACCATCCGAGTTTGAGAGCTACATCCCTCGCCGCGATGACTACGATGCAGAGCTTGTTCTGGGAGACCCCGAGAGACACTTGTCTGTAGACTGGGCACAGGTATTCCCTCACACTTGCTTTTAGTTTTCAATTCTTCGTTATTGTGTCTGCATGTAGCTTGTTGTGCATGAACCTTGATGACATGGTGATACTTGCACCTTAGAGCTTGATTCGACAAATAGATTTTGAAAAAGTGATTGAACTTGACCGTAGATGGCTTAGAACTCTGATAAGATCCACGTGATAATGAACTTGAATCGACCATAGATTGCCTCGACTTGTTACCACTGTAGAACCTGAATTCGACCAAAAGACTAATAAAATACCATATTTGCTTGATTCGACTGAACAATGCTCCTTTAAGAAGAGACCCAATTGAATAGGATACTCCATACGCTTAAATCGACTAATAACCTGATTCGACCCCATAATAGTTGAAAACCTTGAATCAACCGAGGAACGTTCAAGACACCTTTAATCTTTGATTTGATTGCCTTTGACTTATGAACCTTTCTTGATTTGACTGCTTATTATACTATGCATACTGATGAGTTATTGCCCATTCTTGTCTTTGCGATGTGTAGAGAGGAGCAACCAGTATACGAGGGCATGGGGGTCCTGCTAGTTCGGCTGAGCTATACAGGGGGCTACCCGAGCAGGTCAGGGCTTTGGTTGACACTCCGGGATTCAGGCCATTTATCCTCACGTTGGCAGCGACAAAGAGTGACCATGCCTTGCTTACGGCATTGGCCGAGAGGTGGTGGGATGCATCCAATACCTTCCACCTTCCGATCAGGGAGATGACTGTGACTCTGGTGGACTTCGCAGCTCTGACTAGGTTGAGGGTAGGAGGAGAGCCTATCCCGTTTGACTCGGGGATTCACAGTGACAAGGCAGCGCTGAGGTGGTTTTTGGGACATAAGCCAGTGGGCAATTCAGAGACGATTCCCCACGACCAGTTCCATTGGTACCTGAAGGGCAGGGTCCCAGCCACAGAGCAGGAGGAAGAGCAGATGGCGAGAGCCTTTTTGCTATACTTGTTTGGGGCCACGCTATATCCCAATAAGCGGGCTACGGTGCACCTTGCTTACTTGTCAGCCCTCTTTGAGCTGCGCACAGCTGCCAGATATGATTGGGGAAGAGCTGTTCTGGGGACCTATTACAGCTTCATGGGAGAGTTCTCACGAAGGAAGAAAGCGATTGCCCGCTACTGGAGGGTGTGTGAGGTAAGAAAACGAACTCGTGACATGTTTAACTTCTGAGCATTTCCCTTCCTTTTGACTTAGTACTGTTGCACTGACGCTTCGATTGTTTGAACCTTGCAGCTATGGGCCTACGAGGTGCTGAAAATGTACCCTCCAGAGAATACATGCCCGGACTTGAAGATGCTTCCACGCGCTCTGGTATGGGGACCACAATATAGGGGCAAGAAGAAGTCGAGAGGTAGCCTTCAAGCTTTCAGGGCGTACCTTGATGAGCTGTCAGGCACTCAGATAAAACACAGCTTTCTGTCAATTATTATTGCTTTTGAATTGCTTCAATGCTGTCGCTGATCCACTGTTTGTTGTCTGATTGTTGCTTGTTTTGCAGGTGGAGTGGGACCTATGGAGAAATGCAGGGGTTGAGCCGGAGTATCTTGCACAGAGCAAGGTGGTAGCTGCGAGCCGCGTGTTGCTTGAGTCAGCCTTTGGGTGGCAGTGGTACTTGGGCGACCGAGTGACGCGGCAGTCACTTGAGCTAGAAAGGTTGATCAAGTTCGGTCACCTCAGGCCGTTGGATCCAACTCCACTTCCCCAAAATCCATCCCCTAGCCATAACCCGAGCACCTTCTGTGCCTATCACCAGATGCCCTGTCATTACACTGATTCTTGCTATCGCATCCGTCATGCGATACAAGACTTAGTGGACGATGGAACCCTTCCAACCCCTCCTAAGCCTAATGTGATCACCAACTCAATGCCGCAGCATAACGGCCACCCTCAAGTCAACCAGATAACCCTTGCCTCCACTATAATCCAGCCTAACTCCACTATATTCAACCCCACTGACCATATAACCTCAACCTACTACCCCAAACCTGTTGTAGCTTTTCCGGAAGACTCCAGTGTCAATATGTTAGCTGTCGGATGGGACTTCGAAGACAAGGCGAAAGAATGGGAAGAGCTTGCCCACGACTGGGATGAGCAATATCACTTGGGCTTCACTGAGAATCCAGTTGTCGATCAAGAGCAGCTAAACCAATGGGAGGAGGAGTGGATTGCAGCACGAGCCGAGCCGCTAGATGGCCTGTCACTATTCATGCTCTTTTACCAACCAGAGCCGGTCGTGCCCAAAGAAGAAGACAAAGAATACGTGTGGGGCGTAGAGCCCAATGTTGCACAGTTAGTCGAGCTTCAGGACTTTAGCATAGGTGAAGTTGGCACCAATGATGGCATAGACGAGCAGTACTTAGAATTCTATGTCGAAAAGGAAGGCATCTCTGATGAGCCTCGCCGGCTGGGAGCTTTCCTGCCTCTAATCGACGCGCTCTCGGACGCTGTTCATGAGTATGACCTTGGGGCCGATTTGACTATCAACATTGTCCCTTTGGAGCAGCTGCGTCCATTAGTAGCCCCAAGTGACGACTGTTCGATCATGGTTCTCAATGCACCGCCTGATGATCTGTGGGAGGTGGATGAGATCATCGATCTAAACAAGAACCCTCTCTCGGCTGACTTTTGGGAGAATGACAAAGTGGTCGACATGAACGTTGGGGATGAAGTCTGGACCGTTAACACTGCTTTGGTGGATGGCGGTTTCTGGGATGTACTGTTCGTCACCAACCTGGGAGCACCTTTCGAGGAGGCTGTTGCTTAGGATTCGGCTTTCTGGGAAGGACTGGTCATGGATGATTTGGAATGGGTTACAACTCCGGGTCAAGTTGCATCAGTCGACAAGGGAAAGCACAAGCTAAAGGAGGTGCCTGCCGATTTTTGGGATTTCGTGGACACATCGCCTTGGTGGGAGGTTGCCAATGTTACTAGGAGCGGCCGAGTCTTCCAACCGCCCAATCTCTCGGGTGGGAGTTCGTCCAACCCTAGTAGTGATCAAAGGCCCATCATGCCCTCTGTTCAAAAGAACACGCCGGCCGTTCCTAGCAGGGTGCCAGAGGAGGATGCTATTCAGAAACAGCTTGAAAGGATCCCTGCCGCCGTCTCTGTCTGGGGTTTAATATCGTCGTCAAAGGAGCATCGAGAAAGGTTGTCTGCAGCGCTAGCCCGCCTCACCGTGCCAATGGACATCACCCCCGAGGCCATGATCGCCTTGGTTTTACCATTGCTCTTTAAGCATTCCGTCACTTTCACTGAAAGGGATCTGCCCGTCGACCGGGCTGCTCATAATCGCCCGCTGCACATTACTATCAAATGCAAAGGGCACTGGGTGCCGACCGTGCTGATTGACAATGGGTCTGCAATCAATGTCTGTCCGATGAGGGTTGCTTACCGACTGGGGCTTACTAAGGCCGACTTCACGCCTTCTAACTTGGCAGTTAAGGCTTATGACAACACGCGTCGTGTGGTGGAAGGAACTCTAATGCTTAAGCTCGATGCTGAGGGTTTTGAGATGGATGTGGAATTCCACGTGGTCGACATTCCAGCCACTTTTAACTTGCTGTTAGGGAGGCCTTGGCTGCATAGATCAGACATCATGGCCGTGCCATCGACCCTCCACCAGAAGGTCATGTTGGGGCTTCCTACGGGGATGTTAACCATCTGTGGAGACTCTAGGATCCGCCCGCTCAAGGACGATGGGACACCTGTTCTGGGGATCATGCATGGAGAAGAAGACTCAGACTTTGGGGGATTCTCTTTTGACACCTCCGGCTCAATCCTAGCCATCACCATGGATGGACTTTATCATCAGCTTAGCTGCTCTCGAAATCATGAGAAGGATGTCATTCATGCCTGGCTTAGGACTCGGAATCAACCAGCAGGGGATCGCTAAGTTCCTTATCTTTCCCTTTACCGAAGGCCACTTTGGCCTGGGATACACTCCCTCCACCAAAAAGGCCAAACGAGGGAAAGATACGGGAAAACCTCGGACCTTTTATGGTAACCCCGACAGCTATTTCATCCGCGAAGGAGGAGGGATCGCTTATCTGGGGCAAGCTGAACCGTTTTGGGATCCAGTGACTTGGACCTGGCTACCGGGCTTTGAGATCTTTGCTGCAGACACCTGGTCTAACGGTGAAGAGGACATAGCAGAGGAAGAGCTGGCAGCGCAAGATTCAGGAGGCAGTTGGGCGCGATCAAGGAAAAGGCTAACTGGTTGGGACCTTTGATCAAGGGGGTTTAGAGGTGCTATTCTCCCAAGTGGGTTTAGTCGGCAAGGAGGACGAGGCCGAAGTGCTGATGCTTGGGTCTGACTCTCTGGACTTTCTCAATGATCCAACCTTTCTCATCGTCGAAGCGAAGGGTAGTATTAATAACTGCATTTTTACTCCCCGTTTAACATGCATTGACGATGTATCTGAATCTGACACAGAGTCTGTTAAGTCTAAGTCTAGCTCAGAGTTGGAGTTTGTGCCTCTCGGCCCTCCACGTAATAGCTTTTACTTCGAGTTCGAGTCGACTGTACTTGGCAACCCCTCTGGGTTTTATGAAATGCATGATCCTGCTTCCGACTAGTTTGCTGACTTTTATATAAACTGTGTCGACCCCGACGATGAAGGAATCGACTTGGACGGGAACATCCCGGCCGAGTTGCGTTCCCTCATTGAAAGGGAAGACGAAAGGCATGCTCAGCCTCTAAAAGACGAAGTAATTTCAATAAATTTGAAAGATGAGGATGACCCCCGTATGATACAAATTGGTTCCACTTTGTCCCCGGCAAACCATGCTGGCACAATCGAAGCTCTGAAGGACTACGCCGAAGTCTTCGCCTGGTCTCATGCAGACATGCCCGGTATCGACCCCGAAATAGTCCAGCACCGAATTCCATTACTACCAGGGGCTATTCCTGTCAAATAGAAGCTTCGCAGAATGAGGCCGGACTGGGTTCAAAAGATCAAGGAGGAAGTCACCAAGCAGATTGACGCAGGGTTTCTGAGGGTCGCCGAGTATCCCCAATGGGTTGCTAACATCATGCCCGTGGCTAAGAAAGATGGAAGAATTCGAGTCTGTGTCGACTTCAGGGACTTGAACAAAGCAAGCCCCAAAGACAGTTTTCCCTTGCTTCACATTGATGTGCTTGTGGACAACACGACGGGGCATGCTTTGCTCTCGTTTGTCGATGGATTCACAGGATACAATCAGATCTTCATGGCTCCTGAGGACCAAGAAAAGACAACGTTCGTCACTAAGTGAGGGACTTACTGCTATATCAAGATGCCGTTTAGTTTGAAGAATGCTGGCTGCACTTTTCAAAGGGCACAGACTACTCTGCTTCGTGATTTCATCCACAAGACAGTTGAGGTGTACGTTGATGACATGATCGTGAAGGCCAAGGAAGAGGAGGACTACATTCCTTCGCTCAGGCAGTTTCTCGAACGGCTTCGTAAGTTCAATGTGGGTCTCAATCCGCAGAAGTGTACATTTGGGGTCACAGCCGGCAAGATGTTGCGATTTCTGATTACCAAGAGAGGAATCGAGGTAGATCCATCCAAAATCAAAGCGATCCTCGAAATGGAGCCTTCGCAGTCTGAGAAGGGAGTTCGAAGTTTTCTGGGAAAAATGCAATTTATCAGTAGGTTCATCGCTAAGTTGACTTTGACTTGCGAGCCGTTGTTCCGATTACTCAAAAAGGATGTCCCGTTCGAGTGGACAGACAAGTGCCAGGCTGCTTTCGAATCTATTCAGAAGTATTTGCAGAATCCTCCAATACTGATGCCGCCTACGCCAGGCCGACCGTTAATTCTGTACTTGTCTATAGCCCCGACAGCTATGGGTTGCTTGCTAGCACAAGAAGGGGAGAACAAAGCCGAGAAAGCCATCTAGTATCTGAGCAAAAGGATGTCGGGAAGCGAGGAGCGATACACTTCTTTAGAAAAGTCATGTTGGGCGCTAGTTTGGGCTACCAAAAAGCTTAGACACTACATGCTAGCCTTTTCGGTGAAGTTGATTTCTCGGATGGATCCTATCAAGTATCTGTTCGAGAAGCCAGCGCTCACCCATAAGCTAGCGTGTTGGTTGCTTCTGCTCGCTGAGTTCAATCTCCAGCATGTCATAAGGAAATCAGTAAAGGGCCGTGTCGTGGCAGAATTCTTGGCAGATCACCCGGTTGAAGGACCAGAGGATGTGGATTTCACTTTCACGGACAAGGACGTGCTGACTGTGGTCGAGGAAGTATGGACTTTTTACTTTGACGGGGCTGCTGATCACGCCCGCTGGTGCTCATATTCCACTCGCTTTCAAGCTAAATTTTGATGTCACTAACAATCAAGCTGAGTATGAGGCCTGCATCGTTGGGATGGAGGCTGCAATCGCGCTAGGAGTCGAGAAGCTGGAGGTAATCTGAGATTCGAATTTGGTAGTTTCCCAGGCTAATGGAGATTGGAAGGGTCGTGAGGAAAAGCTGAAGCCTTATCACCAAGATTTGGAAGAACTGATTTCTCACTTCAATAAGGTGACTTTCACCCATGTTCCCCACTTGAGGAATCAGTTCGCCGATGCTTTGGCGACTTTGGCTTCGATGATCGGACTTCTGATAAGGGTCAAGATGCGGCCAATTGTGATCGAACAGAGGGATCTACCCACTTATGAATACGTCAACGCCATCGATGATGGCCTACCCTGGAACCATGATATCTGGAATTTTGTGGAGCGCGGAGAGTTTCCCGCTGGGGCTACTAGGAAGGATCGGATAGCCTTACAACGCCTGGCCGCTCAGTACATCATTTGTGGGGGAAAGTTGTATCGAAGGTCTCACTGCGGAATGCACAAACTATGTGTCAACGGTGCTAAAGCAATACGGATAATGGAGGAAATTCACGACGGAGTCTGCGGTCCTCACATGAGTGGCGTCATGCTCGCAAGGAAAATCCTTAGGCAGGGTTATTATTGCTCTACAATGGAGTCGCAGTGTATTGACTACGTGCGGCGCTGCTACAAGTGTCAGATTCACGCAAACTTGCAGCATGTCCCTCCGTCTAAACTGTACGGCATGACCTCGCCCTGGCCTTTCTCGGTATCGGGAATCGATGTTATCGGGATGATCAGACCCTCTGCTTCAAATGGCCACAAGTTTATATTGGTAACCATCGATTACTTCACCAAGTGGGTTGAGGCGGAATCTTACAAGACCTTGACAACGCTTCAAGTTGCGCAATTCATTTGAAAGAACATCATCTACCGGTACGGTGTTCCTCAGGCTTTCGTGTAAGATAATGGGAGCCACTTCAAGGGCAGGGTCCTGGAACTCTTCGAGGAATTTAAGATCAAGATCCATCACTCCACGGCCTATCGTCCACAGACAAATGGAGCAGTCGAAGCCGCGAATAAGAACATCAAGATGATCATCAAAAAGACCGCTGAGTCTGCAAGGGATTGGCACGAGTTGTTACCTCTGGCACTTTGGGGGTACCGTACCTCAATCTGCACCTCCATAGGTGCAACTCCATTCTCGTTGGTTTATGTAATGGAATCAGTTCTCCCCATTGAACTTGAGATCCCGTCTCTGAGAATCATGCCTGAAAGTGGTCTCGAGGAAGCTGAATGGCTGAGTGGAAGGTTTGTCGAGCTTATGTTGTTTGACGAGAGAAGGCTCCGTGCACTGTATCATGTTCAAGGGTATCAGCGTCGAATTGCCCGTGCACTTAATAAGAAGGTGAAGTCGAGAGGTTTGATCGAAAGAGACATGGTTACAAAGGAAATCCGGGCTCCAATGTTCGATCCCCGTGGGAAATTTCGGCCGAAGCGTTCTGGGCCATACATCATTAAGACCATCCTGTCTGGGGGTGCTGCTAGGCTCATCGACCTTGACGGAAATGAATTCAGTACCTTGGTCAACTTGGATCAGCTTAAGCGTTACTATCCCTAAGAGATGCTCGTTGGATCAAAAACCATAAGGGTGGGCGATTCCAAGCAAAAGTTAAAGCGGCCTGCTAGACAGAAACCTAAGGAGGCAGTCTAGGCAAAAATAAATAGGCAAAATCAAAAGCTCACTGGACCGAAAACCTATTAAGGCGGTTCTAGGCAAAAGTTAGAGCGTAAAAGGAGAGGTAAAATACACGAGCGAACCTTTGCCTGAACTACGTTCTGACCTGATTCCCTGCAAAGGGATACGTAGGTAGTCTCTCTTTGAGACTTGGTCATATTCTATCAAGTTGATCCACGGTCTGACATTTTGGGTTTGTACCAAGGCCGAGAAAGTTCAAAAGGCGGGCTGAAGTTGCATTGGAGGATTCAAAAGGGGGAAACCCTTCATCTTTCGACTTTATTTTGCAAAATTACTACGTCTAATATATAAGCTGAGCATAAAAGCCTTAAAAACAGCAGTAAAGCATGAAAAACATAACAAAATGCTTGAGAAGCCTAACGGCTCACAGCTTATTCTAAGTACAGCAAGGTGGTTTGGAGTCAGCCAATATTTGCTCTTGCATGCACATCTGCTCTTAGCCACTGTCTGTAGCTATTTCTCAGCTGAGGGTTAAAATTCGGCACTTCTGCCTGGAGAATCCTGAGGCCCCAGTGCCTTTGGTAGCCGTTCAGTGTCTAAGCATTGAAATTGGGAAGATGGAAGCCCCTTGTGCTGATACGGGTGTTTTCTTGCGGAGCGCCCAGTTGGTGAAGAATCCGTCCGGGAATGTAAAACGTGAAGCTGGATAGCCCCGTGATAACCATCCTATCGAAGTCGTCAGAATGGATGGCCATGTCTGGGAGGTCCAACCAAAGGCACCTCCAAGCAATTTCTTCAGGCTGCATCTCTTGCATGAACTCGTACCAGCCTTCTACGTCCAAGTCGGGATATCTCATCTCCCTCTGGTGGATTCATTTCGGGAACAGATTCCAACCCACTGTCGGTGGGTGCAGTAGACTCAATTTGTCTGACAACCACAGCTGCATGAGTGAAAAGACAAGTAAGAAGTCAAATATAGCCTGAGCGAAAAGACAAGTGAGAAATTAGGAAGCAGCCTAAGCCGAGTGTTGAGGTAAAAATGAGAATGTGCGAAAAACCAAAAAAATGTGAGCTAAGTGAGTTTACCTGAAGCAGAAGCGGACTCCCTGTAACACCCCGATTTTTCAAGAAATTTCGGAAGCATTAAACTTAAAATACACTGAATTTTATAAATTATTAGGCCCTTGTTTATCGTTATACAAAAATCTACATTAAAAATAAATAAATAAATAAATAAATACAAAAATGAATCTAACATTTTATTTAAACATTTTCAGAGCGACTCTAGTCTTGATAAAGATCCCAAGCATCCTCGATCTCCGCCCTTGATATTTCTCTTGTGTATGTCAAACAGCTCCACCATTGAACCCTGCACCCTCTAGTAAATTGATCGCCGAAGCCAACGATTTACCAGGATACAAACGTATCCGCGAGTGATAATTCACCCAGTCGAATAATCCCAATCCTTCCAACCCCCTACTCTACAATTAGCATTCAATAATAACAATAATATCACAATTGATAATACAGGAGAGGTACAGGATAATAACACATCAACTTTTTCTTTAATATCCACTGTCTTACATGAAATCTAAGGATCATCTCCACAAGATCCTTTCCTCCCACATCCACTAACTATGATCGTGTCATAGAAAATCCCCACTTGCTTGTCCTGCACACGAGGTTCTAAATGAATTCACCTAAGTTATGTACCTCGTATGAATTCATTTAGGAATAACAGGGGGCACGATTACCCTTTGGAACTTTCCATGGCGTACCATACATTAGGGTCGCCACCATTTTAAGCCACTAACTATGACCGTGTCATGAGACAATCCCCCTTGCTGGCCTTACAAGGCACGATTACCCTTTGGAACTTCCCATGGCGTACCATACGTTAGGGTCACCAAAATATCATCACTGGGCCCTGCAGGTAACCCCATTTCAACACAGGGCCCCATAGGTTACCCTTGCCATCGCCATGGCTCAATTCACAACCCACACAATACTCACACTTTCAACACTTTACCATTTACTTAACAACGTCTACATGATTCTCTACTCGTAACCACCCCAGTGAACCTAAGTCCATTCTAGCACGTCGAACATGATACAATCAATAACTGCTCAATTCATAGCATGATACATTTCAATGAGATAACAGTACATATCAAATAATATTGTGCGAGTAAGTAAACACATAATATTTTATGATTGAGCTGATGCCCTTAAAATTCGTTGAACAAGTAAATTAATTATAGTTTTTATTAATTTCAAAGGTGTCATTAACAATTTCGTAGGCTTAGCTTTAATAACGTAGTGGGATAACTTTTTAATAACTAAAGTACAATTATTGAATCATATAGTTGATCCACTACGGCAACTTACGGTATCAAAATCTAAAAGTGTAATTAAATAAATTTACATTTGTAAAACTCTAATATTCAATTGATACTCTTTTAAAAAAATATGTATAATCGATTATCGTATAAAAATACAACGGTTCTCCTGATGTTATGTTAATGTAAATCTTTCATTTCTATTATTTCTTTTTATAAGTTTATAAATTTTTCTTTTCTTTTATTATACATAAAACCTAACTCTTATTTTATCACTTTACATAATTATTAAAGTATATCCATTGCTTTACCTACAACAAGTATAGCTATTAACATTCCCAACTACTGTAAACGTTAGTCTTAACAGAGAGCAAATAATTATGCAATATGTTTGACTCACAGTTCTATACAATATGAGTTAACCCACTAGTAGTATAAAACGAAATGAAGAAAATAATAATAATAATAATAATAATAATAATAATAATGAGCAAGGTCAGATTCATACATAAGTGCAACATGAAAGGGCATAGTGTAATATTAGAATAAATTTTAAAAAAAAATTCTAACGACTATGAACAGTAACTCGTCAGAAAATAGAGGATTTTCAGATTTTATGGTTTCATCGCACGGGTACGATTTCCTTCATAAGAACTCATTAAATCAATATACATGAATTAAATATACTTAGGAGAGAATAGGATAGATATTAATCTACCTAAAATCAGCCGAAAAAGCGGATGCTAGTTTGCGGACGATTTCGGTAAAATGAAAAAGACGGTGGTAGCGGCGGAGGACTCGGGGCTGACTCGAATGATTGGAATGCGGTTTGTGGATGCTTGGTGATATAGTAATTGATTGGAAACCTGAATATGATTTACGGGGTGGTGTTATATAAAAATATGTTTCTCTCTCTCTCTCTCTCTCTCTCTCTCTCTCTCTCTCTATTCTAGACTCAACAATAGAATTGGGAGTGAAATAATATACTAGTGTTCAATTATCAAATTTATGTGGGTATGTATAATGAGAGAGAATAAGATAGTGAGAATGTGAGAGGATAAGCGTGGAAGTGGTGGAATGGGGAAGGAAAAAGATACTGATAATGATAAGAGGGATATGGGATAAGTGCCACATTTGGTGGGGTTTTCTTTTATTCTAATGTATGTGGACTTGTGTATGTGTAGGGTGAGAATGTATGTGGCCGCGTTTATGTATAAGGTGAGAATGTATGTGGACACGTGTAGTTTGAAGGATAAAGATGAAAGTGATAGAGTTTGAGAGGGAAGTGGAGACTTGGTTTGAATAGAGTTCTAGTTATGGTTTAAATAGGAAAGATAAGAGATGAATATGAATCCCTGATTCCCTGTATATCTAAAGTATAAATATATATCTTATACAATAGTAGTGTAAATAATATCAATTGTACACGTAATAAAATATTTTAATTATCCAATTTAATTAATTATTGAATTAAGAATTTAACAATATAAATTTATATTAAAAAAAATTCGGTCGAAAATTCGGGTCGTTACACTCCCACTGAATACGACCGATTGACCTGTGCTCACTAGATCCAAGCCCAAGAGTGTCTCCGCAGGACTAAAGGGATCACATTTCTTCGTGCCCCCATTTGAGCGGCCATGCTCACAAGCAAAGGGCTGGCCCGCCCGTCAGCAGGAACGAGCAGATAGGCGGCAAGCAGACAGATGACTAGGGTGAAGCGCCGACGTGCTTGAACTTCATCACTATCCGAATCGTCGTCCGGACTATACATGTCGATCAGTCGGAGAATGTTCACCTGGTCACCCTCCAGGATTGTGTTCGTCATACCTCGAGAAATATTGAGCGAGCTGGCCAGCAGTTTGGGCATGCTTACTTGATAAGGAAGAACAACGAGCGTCGGAGATGAGTAGGTGCGGAGGTATGCCTGGAACTCCTCAACAGTCGGGCACATCTCGTCATCGCAAAAGCGGAAGACGTGGACGTTAGGATCCCAGCATCTGAGAGCAGCCCACAAAAATGCCGGATGGAGCGGCACGTGTCGAATGAACCGGAACGAAGCAAGACTGTGATACTGAAAATTCAGCCAGTCGAAGCTCAGAAATTGTACTAGCCAGCGCTTGAGCAAAGTAGGAAGGGGGTTATCCATGGAAAATGCAGAAGAAAAGAGAAGGAATTGGGGCTGTGAAGACCGCAAAGCATGCATCTCAGCTTTATAGGCCTCGGGCCATTCGTCTCCATTTCTCATAATTCATTCAGACAACATGCTAGTGGCCAAACCCTTGCTGCAACAAGGACCCTGCCTGCTGAAGCCCCAGAAAGCGTGTACAAAACATGTGAGGGTGGAAACAAAATGCCCCCTGAAAAAAGGACAGTGAGTCAGTCAAGTGGGTCTAGCACATAGGAACCTGGCGTACGCCAGTAATTTACTGGCGTATACGTGTCCCCCACTTATTGGCGTACGGAGCCAAAGCCATGGCGTACGCCAGTAAGGCTCACCAGAACACAGTTTGCAGCAGCTACTGCCTCCGCATGGTCGTTTTTAGTTCTGGGGCTTGCTTTGGCCATTTCTTGATTCCTACAAGTCTTAAACGACATTTGGGAATATAGCAAAGCATCAGATCCCAAAAGTCGCGCCCGTCGAAGATTTCGGACCCCCGGTGGCCCGTTTCAAGCTAAAACCAAGGATACGAAGGGTTGAATCTCGTTTCAGGGGATATTGCCAAGTTTTGTCATGCCGCACATGTTACATAGGCCTTATGTGACTGCGCGAGGGTGTCGGTTTCAGTCCGGGACCATATCAGGTCATCTTTTGCGTCTTATGTCCCTTTTTGTGGCATTTTTAGCTTTTTATCGGTATTTTCTTCGTACCCAAGTGTTTTCGTCGATATTGGTAGCTCGTACAGGTCATTGTACGTCTATTGAGTCTTCCAAAAGTGTCAGTTTCCTTCGCTTAGGAGGATTTCGGATGGTGGCCTCCAAACGCCCAAAATGTCCGTATCCTCCGCGTGTCTGGGGTATATGTCGTATCCTAGAGCTTTTCTGTCCATTCCTCTTTCGAGCTAAGTCGTTTCTGTGCATGTGCGAGCGTCCATGTCGGTTCAGAGCAATCATTAATGCATGTTAGATATTAGTGGACGGTTTGTTCGTTTCCTTTGCTAAAACTCATTAACCAAAAGGGAATTGATAAACAGAAAAGGCAGATATTATTTACTACTACTATGTCAATACCCAAAAGCAAACGATGGAAATGTATCAAGCGGCACACTGGCCCGAGCAAAGCGAAAGTATCAAGGCACATTCGCTCAAAAGTCAAAAGGCACGCAAGCCTTGCATCCGAAGTCAAGTATCTACTGTATCAGAGTATCAAGTCAAAAAAAGAAAAAAAACAGGAAAATAAACCAAGGCTCAGTGATAGCCCTCAGTCGTCGAACAAGTCCTCGTCGTCATCGTCCTCGCTCTCCTTCATCTCTCGCGGTTCCATCCGGAACCTGGGATCGTCCGCGGAGTCAGAGCCGCTGCTGAGGGATGTCTCCTCCTCATCCTCTTCTTCTTGCTCCTCTCTTCTTCTCTTTTGCGAGGGACCCTCAGCAGGCCTCTTCTCTGCAGGCCTCTTCCTCAGTTCTCGGCAGAACGGGAGCTCCTCACTAGCTGGAGTGATCTGTATGCCCCTCTGTACGCTCGCTGCTGGCCGGGAAGAGCTCGGTGCTATCTTCTTTTGCGGAGGAGGCCGCACGCTCTTTCTCCTAAGAGCAACCCGAGCTTGTCCCTGCATTATATTTAGCTTGTTAGAATTTGTGTACATAGTGCATATGTATGTGGAAATGTTGAAAGCAAGGCCTATTTTATCAAAGGTCAAAGTTATACCTGCGGCCGCACAGTAGGAGCTGGAGCTGGAGGTGGATAATGCAGCCGCAACTAGGCGTCGCTAGCTATTCTGTGGAACTCCTTCTCCATGGCCTTCATTAGGTGCACCGCCTCTTGTACCCAATCCATCGGGGCCTGCATATCATTTTGTCAAAATCAGAATGCAAGTCAAATACCTGTGCTAAATTTGAAGTAAGGAAAGTACAAGGGATGCAAAGTATCGTACCGGTCCTGTGATCTCTCTGGGCTCTGTCCTAGCGGGCTTGAACTGGACAGTGGCCTCCTCTCCCTGCGCATCCCGCACAGCCAGCGTCCAAGAAAGTCGAGGAAGGCCTGTCGTTGTAGCATATCCACTCCTCTCTCTCGGGCGAGTTGTCCCGCTGCCCTGACTGCATCTCTCTTCCCCGGCTTCCCTAGCCTCGTCCTCCATGGCTATGTGCTCCATCACCCCAAGCGGCCTCGCCAAGTACTGCCTCCGGTAAACAACATAGTCTCGCTTGGGCCTCAAGAGAGCAGTAAAGTTTGTCGGGACGGTGAAGCGCTACAGCTTAGCCAGGGTATACCGGTCAATGTGTGAAGCACGAGGCGGAAATGGCCCGGGCGTGACAAACTCGGACGACTAAAGCGACTGCTGTGTCACCCGGTCGCCCAAGTACCACTGCCACCCAAAGGTCGACTCAAGCAGCACGCGGCTCGCAGCTCGCAGCTACCACCCTGCTCCGTGCAAGGTAGTCCAGCTCAGCCTCCGCCGTTCTCCATGGATCCCACTCCACCTGCAAAGCAAGCAACAATCAGACAACAAGCAGTCGATCGGCGACAGCATTAAAGCAATTCAAGGGCGTGAGTAGTCAGGGAGTATCTGCTTGTACCTGAGTGCCCGACAGCTCGTCGAGGTACGCCCTGAAAGCCTGAAGGCTGCCCCTCGATTTCTTCTTGCCCCTGTATTATGGCCCCCATATCAGAGCACGGGGAAGCATCTTCAAGTCTGGGCATGTGTTCTCCGGAGGGTACATCTTCAGCACCTCGTAGGCTCATAGCTGCAAGTTTCAAACAATAAGCATCAATGCAACAGTCATAAGTCAAAAGGGAAGGAAATGCTCGGAAAGTAAAGGCTTATGAGTTCGGTTCCTTACCTCCCACACCCTCCAGTAGCAGGCTATCGCCTTCTTCCTCCTCGAGAACTCTCCCATGAAGCTATAACAGGTCCCCAGAGTGGCTCCTCCCCAGTCATATCTCGCGGCTGTGCGCAAGTCAAGAAGAGCCGGCAAGTAAGCAAGGTGCACCGTAGCCCTCTTGTTGGGGTACATCATGGCCCCGAACAAGTACAGCAAGTAGGCCCTCACCATCTGCTCCTCTTCCTGCTCCGTAGCCGGAACTCTGCCCTTCAGGTACCAATGGAATTGGTCATGGGGAAACGTCTCTGAACTGCCCACCAGCTCACATCCCAAGAACCACTTCAGCGCATCCGGATCTTTATGGATCCTCGAGTCAAATGGGATAGGCTCTCCTTCTATCCTCGGGCTAGTTAAAGCTACAAAGTTCGCTGGAGTCACGGTCATCTCTCCGATCGGAAGGTGGAAGGTGTTGGATGTGTCCCACCACCTCTTGGCCAGCGTCGTGAGCAAGGCGTGGTCACTTTTATCGTCGCCAAAGTCAGGATGAAGGGCCTGAAGCCCGCAGCATCCACCAAAGCCCTGACTTGCTCGGGCAGCTCCCTGTACAGCTCGAGTGAACTAGCTGGCCCGCCATGCCCCCGTGTACTGCAAATCTTCTCTGCACATCGCAAAGGCACAAATGAACAACAACTTATCAGTATGTATACTATAACAGGCAGTCGAATCAAGAAAAGTTCATAAGTCAAAGGCAATCAAATCAAGATCAAGGGTGTATTAAAACGTTCCGTGGTCGATTCAAGGTTTTCAACTAATGTAGGGTCGAAGCAGGTTATTAGTCAATTTAAGCGTATGGGGTATCCTATTCAGTCGATTCTCTTTTCAAAGGAGCATTGTTCAGTCGAATCAAGTGTGCATGGTATATTATTGGTCGAATTCAAGTCCTACAAATATGTTAACAAGTCAAGGTGATCTATGGTCGATTCAAGTTCATTATCACATGGTTCTTATCGGAATTCTAAGCAATCTACGGTTGAGTTCGAGCACTTCCCCGGAATTCTATTTGTCGAGTCAAGCTTTAAGACACAAGTGTCACTACGACATCAAAATGCATGCACAGCAAGATATACAAATACAATAAAGTGAGAGCTAAAAGTAAGTTCAAAGGAATACCTGCGCCCAGTCTATAGACAAGTGCCACTCTGGATCTCTCAAAACAAGCTCTACATCGTAAGCATCTCGGCGGGGGATGTAGTTCTCGAACCCGGAGGGTACGAACAAGTGTGGCTTTGGAGGGACATAGGCCCCCGCTTCGAATGCCGCGCGAGGTGCAGCCCGTATAGCCTCTGCAAGAGTCACCGCCCGCTCCTGAGCTTGGCCACCCTCCTCTTGGGCCTGCTCGGTTGCTTCGACCTCCTGTACAACGGCCTCCTCCTCCACTCTAGCCCCCTCGGCCTCGGCTCTCAGGCGCTCTTCCTCCTGAGCCTGCGCTATCTGCCTTTGCCTATCCTCCCGGGCAGCTATCACTGCCAGCCCAACCCCCGGATTCTCCTGAAGCAGCCGGCTAAGCACTTCCTCTAATACAAACTCCGCGAAGTCCCCGCGCATGATGGGTATATGCGCCGAGGACCCCGCTGCGGGCCTGAACTTTGCCGGCCCCGTGGGTACTCCTACAGAAGCCTCTTCCTCAACCACAAGATCCTTACCCCTCGCTGGATCCCTCCTCGGTGTCTCCGGCTGATCGCCATCGCCACCATCATCACCGCTGCCATTGCTGGCCTTAGATGGGCCCATGCCCATCACAACCAAGCCCTCCACGCCACTTTGGAAGTCCATACGACTTACCCGTGGGCCCCCTGCCTTGATCACAGCCGACGTATGCCCTGCCGTGCTTGGCGTACACCGCCCGTCGCCGCCACCTGCCTCCGCTGCATGGCCGCCATTGGCACCGTCGCCGCCTGGGACATCTGCAGTCGTGCTCGATATACTCCCTCCAGTGCTTTGATCGTCGATCGGAATCCCCGAGGCCTCGATTTTGTGTCTTGGCCGAGCCTCGTCTCCGCCACTGCCGCCTCCTGTTTCTGCCATGGATGAATATGGGTAAGTGGGTTTTGGAAAGGGAATGGAAGAATGAGAGAGATTGGGGAGATTTAAGTGGGTTCAGAGAAGTTCGGAGTTCGAAACTGAAGAATGGCGATTCTCCTTCGTGTTTTGGAAGTTATACCACATGGGGATCAGCTGGGCTAGGTCAGGGCTGGATCTGGACCGGGCCAAGAAAGATTCCTGGCGTACGTCAGTTAGTATACACTGTACACCACCAACGTTTGGGCCGTGGGCCCAAATCTCAATTAGATCAAAATTCTTGCTCAAAATTGAGACCCCAGTGGCCCAATGTTCATTTATATCGATGGTGGACTTGTCCCCAAAGCAGGGGCCTGTCAATCCGTCCAATTTCAAATCAACGACGGTTTGTCTGTCCAATTTCAAATCAACGACAGTCTGTCCGTCCAATTTCAAATCAACGACGATCTGTTCGTCCAATTTCAAATCAACAACAGTCTGTCCGTCCAAGTTGTCCTCTTTCCCCAATAGAGTCAATGCTTTTCATGGAGGATTATTCCTCAGCGGAGTTCGTCTTCTACGGCAGCCCGTGCGGTTCTTCCCGTACAATCAAGCAGCGGTTCGTCCGTCTATTATAGCCTTAGCAACGGTAAACTTTCTCAAATGATCTGCTTGGCTGAACTCAACCAATCAGGTTTTTTACAATTTATGTCTTCTTCGACCGGTGTGCTCTGTTCTGGATATCCTTGAGAGGGTGTCTAGAAAACCTTTGACGTTACTTGTACTCGGTCAAACGGTACTCCAAGTGCCGTCAAAGGGGGGCCCCTATAGACACCCTATTCTGGACTATTCGGATCAGCTCGTTCTACGATCTTTTGTTACCCCAATGATGATAAAAGGTTGAAAACGCCCTGAGGTCGATGGAAGGTCTTGAGCTTTGAGCTTTGGATATTCCCTTTTTGAACCCCTTTAAAATCCATTGCAATCCCTTCAAAACCCTTCGAGCCAAAATGGCCCCAGTAAATCCCACCTGCATACGCCAGTATCCTCTGGGCGTGCGCCAGTGAATTGCCACGTGTCGGACATCGACCGTTGACTCAGTTTGACTGGTGCACGGAGGTACAATTCTGGCGCACGTAGGTCAAAGCCAATCAAATCACCGCTTTTCTGTCACGTGCTCGGGACTTTACAACCGCCCTAGTACGGCGAAGAGCCCCCTGATGATTGTTTTCTGCAGGAGCGTCCCCCTCTCTCTCCTACATAGCCCATCACCTAGTCCCATGCATTTAATGCATGGGTTTCCTCCCTCTAACTCAACCCAAGCCTCTAACCCCAGCTGACTGCCTCCCCCTTAGTCAGCCTTAGCCTATTAATACCCTCTTGCATTCATATACAAGGGGTTGGTTCCATCAAAAGCATTAAAGCCCCCATTTTCTCCTCCCTTCTTGTTCTCTCTCTCCTCCATTGAGAGAGAAAAAAGGGGAACCCACCTCTACACACCCAATTGTCATCCCTACACCCTCTAAGTCTCCACCTCCAAAGCTCAAGCCATCCCTCCATTTTCAACCAAAGGTATACCACCTTTATGGTTCTTTCTGTTTTCGATCCCTGAGGGGAACCAGAGAGGTTCAGGCTAGTAGACAATACTAGTCCTGGCCTTAAGCTAGTTAAATATAGCAATCGTGCGAGACGAAACATGGCGCACGCCAGTGACTTTATGCCGTACGCCGGTAATGGTGGTATGGGCACTACTGGCATGGGGATCATCGATCGTCCATTTTTCATCTTCTTATGCTTCTGTCATCACCTTAGCATGCTAATAACCAGTTTCACAGTCTTCTATATTTTTAGAACTGCTAGTGTAGCTTTCAATATTTGCATCTTTTTTACTTTAGAAGGCCTCTGGGATCTTTCTGGTCATGTTCTAGAGCCCAGATGATGCAAAGCCAAACACTGACCAAATCGTGTAACGAGCGTACGACTTTATGAATCTGGCGTACGATAGTTATGTTCAGGTACAGTGGCTGGCCCTTGCACGGCAGCTATGCCTTGGCCTCCTTTCATGTCCCCACACTGTTTATGGGGTTTCCTGTTTATTTTCATGGCTTCAAGCCATTTTATCTGTCTGTAATATGTATATATGCTACTATTAAACTGCGTGGTTTGTCCTGGGTGTGCGCTGGTCCATTCCAGAGCCCAGAGGGTTGCAAACAAGGACCGTGAAGGCAAAGGAGTGGTGTACGCCAATTTTAAGTGGCGTGCGCAAGTTGTATCAGTATGTAGTGGTCTGGCCAGTGCATACTGATGGGTTGCCTGCTCACACCTCTGAAAAACAGCATACCCCATCTGTTCAAACTGTTCACAATGCTTGTTCTCAATCTATGCATATTTATTGATTCAAGCAAATCATCATCCATAAACATTTTGTCACATAACTGCAACAAGCTGTTACAGTATTAATCCCCATTAACTATTCCCCCGCCATAACTGGCCAAAAATGATCAATGAGAGAAAAATGCAAACGTTTTACAAAATGCCTGAGTAGAGACCGTTCTCCGGATTGGGTGAGTGGGGTGCCATAAAACCCTTCCCCTCTCGTAATCTGGCTCCCGAACCTCAGATATCGAAGGTGACGATGGACTAGTCTACGCCTCTTCAAATCAAACAACAAATTTTCAAATCAAATAAACGTAGTGAAAACGTTTTCGAGTTCGGTTCCTTGGGTGTTTCACCGCTAAAACCCGAGTGACGACTCTGAATCGAAGCGTTTCGCCGCTCTTTTCAAAGAGGGCCGCACCTGATCTTTAAGAGCAAAATTGAAAATTTTGGGGCGTGTGCCCACAAAAGCCAAAGTTTTGCTAGAAGTCACAAGATTCGGGAGATCTTGATTTCAATACTTAATGTTGGGATTGTGTGCTCCAAAGAACTTCCTGGAGATCGACCGGCAATGAATGAGGTTCTTACTCAGTTGCATGTGTGCAAGAAGACTCTTCTTCGAGATGGAAGGCGAATCAGATGAAGTGTGACAATGAGTAGGTATATGAACCGTTCACGTTTTTTAGTTAACTCGTCAAGATGCCTGCATTAATTTCTTTCTAAACCATTGAAACTCTTTACTAGGCCAGCAATCTTACAAAATGCCTGCATTGCTTACAGAAAACAAAATTATTGCATTTCTTAATAAGTATATTTACGGCTTGAAGCAATCAATTAGTTTACCAAAAAGCTACAGGTACAGCACTTGCTGCACAGCAACTGTGCACAGATCATTTTTGCACCCGTCTAAATTTTAAAGCAAAGTTTGATGATTCATAAACACCCTTCCCGGTATTGGATTGAGGTGATTTTTTATAGGGACCCTAAACGAAGTATTTTGAACAAAATGAGCGACTCTGATTATCTTTGCGAGACCCGAGACGGGTGCAAAAATGGTCTATGCACGGCTGCTGTGCAGCAAGTGCTGTACCTGTAGCAACTCTCATTAGTTTAACATGAAGAGCAACCAACCTCTTTTGCCAAATTCCTATTCAACATGCTGAAATCTAGATTTCAATTTTAAGGTGGGAAAGTTCTTTGATAATGTCTACAACTACTGATCTGGGCATGTGATTTGTTTTTGTCCTATATATTTTATTTTATTTTTGGAACTGATTTTTTTAGCTATGCAGCTTCTTACCTTTGTTTTAAAGTAATTATTTATTTAAGAGCATCAACTCTGGCATAATTAAAACCAAAAAGTTGTTAAAAGGTTAGCGATATTTACTCAAAAAAGTGCTCACATTTGACTAACCTAACTTAACAATCTCTTAGCAACTAACCAAATTTTGACCATAAAATGACCAAAACTAGCAACATTTTGCCAATAACAAAATTTAGTGGACCTTACATTTTCTCAATCAAGTCTACCCATCATTTTACAAAACCTTCTCTCTCTTCCATTTTCTCTCTTTCTCTCTTTCTTTTTCAATAATGTTTTGAAAATTTTATTTTAAAAAACTGCTAATTATTTTTCAAAAACTATATTTTAAAAAGTTTTTTTCAAGAACTTTTTTTTTAAAAAAAATAGTTTTTTCAAATAATTATTTTAAAACTAACTTTTTCGAAACTTAAACAAAATTCTTCGAATATGAAAACAATTTTTTTCAAAAACAGATTTTGAAAAACTAATTTTAAACAAGTTTTATTAATTTGAATACTAATTTGAATAAAACTATTTTACATATTCATTGTTTTTAGTTTTTTTGGTGTTTGAAAAAATATGTGACAAGTTTTGGCTATCCAATTTTAGTTATGTCATTGTTGACTTATATATTGTCCTCTTAGCAATTTCTTAAATGGAAAACAAAAGGTGATGTGATAACTTTTGGTTATCCAATTTTGGTTAGGCCATTGTAGATGCTCTAAGTGCATTGAACTATCTCAACAATTCTAATCATTTTTGTTTCTCTGATTGTAGGTAATTGCGGTGTGATTGGCCATAAAATATATCGTGGCTTTAAGAATTTCGTTTCAAGTGATGCTGAATAATTGCTCTGGCTCCTTCTTATATATAGTGTCCTATTTAATGTTCCTTTCTTTTACGTTTTTATTTGTGAAGAATGCAATTTATATCTCATATAAATTTCCCTTAAATTTGCTAAATAAGAAGTCCTCTCAGAAGGCAATGACTTAGACAATTCTCTCTTACACTTTCATATCGATTTCCAATAGGATGGTTAGACACGTCTGCGCGAACCTTCCCAGCAGCGGGACAGATGATAATGTTCCAAATTTCATAGCTGTGTGGCAGCAGTGCATACATTTTGAAATTTGAACACATAACATATACAATTTCTACTAGTGCATCGGTGAAGACGTCATTTCTACAAACAGCACTTTTAGCTTGACTTCAAATTTGTGCAACTTCAGAAAATGTATTTGAAAAGCTTTGTTTTCGACACAGGTACGCCAAGCAAGGCGCGAGCGCACTTCTTGCTCGGCGTACGTGTAGGTGTTTGTTGAGCCAGTGCGGGCGTGCTAACGCTTGTCGTGCCTAACGTTGAATGGATGGATGCTGTGAATCTAACTTCTAAGCGTACGTAGACTGATTGTGGGTGGCTTAAAAGGGAAAGCTACAAGTTGGTTTGTGGGTTGCCACAACGGGATGGACTTAACTTTTTTTTAACCGTGTAGGAAAAGAAAGAACAAGCATGGGTGGACTTAACTATTTTTTTGAAAATGTTTCTTTTTCAAAACTTTCTTTTTCCGAAAAATGTTTTTAATTTTAAAAAAAATAATAATATTCCTTACCCCATAATTAATCCCACACGAATCGAACATGAGATTGGGTGTAATTAGGGATTAAGTTAATCCAATACAAAGAGTCCAAGGACTATTAAACACAGGACTGTTAATCCCATCATTTTCAATTCGCGAATCAAACGAGGCCATATGTCTTAACTAATGGTACTAAAACACATATTTTGAAATACGTATTGGAGTTGGAGTTGATTTCCAGTGCCCAACATTATAGAGTGGTTAGTGTGGAAAACTACTAGGCAAAGAGTTCAGACCATTCGATAGCTGTCCCAAAGGAAGACTTGTTCGTCCTATAGGAAGACTTGAATTAATCATGCCATCCAATTGGTATTGGTATTGGTCCTCTTCCTCCTCCTTGGATTTATAGTACTGATGGCAACATGACTATGGCAAACCCCATATTTCACGCCACTGGAGATGTCTACTGACAAGTACCACGTACTTGGCCCTAAATTTCAACCCCAAATTTCACGCCAATTTGTTTGGTTTGTATTTTTTTTGGGAGGTTTTTGAGATATAATGAAGTGAAGAGAGATAGATGTAGGGGGATGAAAACAATTAGCGTTCTGAACAACACTAAACTGGAACGGCTTCACGTGCCTCTACACCGGAACCCTAATCTGCAAAACAGACGGGGGGTGAGCGCACCTTTGCCTCTCGTGGCAAAGGCCCTCCGATGGCAAAGTTAGTATCACGTACTGGTTAACAATCCCTAATTATCAGTAGGAAAGCAATAAGAGATAGCCAAATATTGCGTACCTTTACCTCCAGGTTTACCTCGTATTTATAGATTCACGGGTGCTTGCTGTCCAAGCATCCCTGTCGTGTTAGGATTCCTACCTCGTATAGGAAACCTAATATCTTATGGATTCTCGTTCCCTTATCTGTTTAATAGCTCAACCTTTATGGGACTCTTTCCCATGATTATCCGAACATCCCACCCACGTTGGGTCTCTTGCCTCGATCCTATATATTCGGGATCTTATCCTTTTATGGAACGTTACCATTCCGGAGCATTCTTGTTGCATCATGAGTTAGGGCAACTTCTTCCATTGTTCAGCTTCCTCTTTGCCGAACAGTCCTCCTGGACCAACGACCTCACATGCAACTGGCCCAGGTCGTCGTATCTGGACAAATGACTTCACATGTCTTTGACCTTAGCAGCCGAACAGACTGTCTGGACCAATGCCTTCACATGTCACTGGTCCATATCGCCGCTCATCGCACTGCCCGGCGATAAACTTGTCATGCCTGCTACGTGTCCCTAACACATCATGTGCTCGGTAACTAATCATAGCTGTTCGGGAATACCTCCCTACAATTGCTCCCCAGCCTCATCCGTTTGCCACTGTTCGGGGGCAATGGGTGGGGCTTTTCAGAAACAACAGTTCTGGACCATATTCGTCCAGCCCCGGGCAATCATCACGTTTAATACCCTTCGATATTCTTGGCGGCTTTGTCATTATAACGTCTCGGGGTAATAAGTCGACGTGGCGTATCTCGTACGCCTTGCATTTAATTCGGATTGACGTTTTACTGAGAACGGCGTCAGAATAGCGTCTCTTGAAGCCCCTTTTCCGTTACATTTCTTGTAACGGCGTAGGGGGCGGCGTTTCATCTCCGTCTCTTACGCCTAGACCCCAGAGGAGGGTTTTCTTTTTTCAAAAAAGAGAAATCTAACTTTTAGTTCTCTCTCTCTAACCAGGCGAAAACCTATTTCCCTCTCTTTCCGCCATTGCCACCGTCTGCCACTCGATTGCTTCTAAGGCCACCACTGCAAACATCCCGTAAGATTCTCGTTCTTACTCTCCCTCACTTTATTTCTGAGGCTTTTCGTCCTCAAATCTTCCTGTAGTTAGGGTTTATTTTCTTAGACTCGTAAAGCTTTCAAAGCATCCATGGCTAATGATAATACTCCCAAACCCAGTAAGTTTAGGACACTCTGCGAGAATCCTACAGCTATGGCGGCTTTTAGGGCAGAGTACGCCATCCCTGACAATGTGAGACTCGAACTCGCCCCTCTGGGGGCGGACAGGGATGGCGGCTCATGGGACAGGATGTGCATTCCCATCGTAGCAATCGTTGAGGGTGGAGTCCGTTTTCCCCTTCATCCATTACTTCGTCAAGTTTTGAACTGGTACCGCCTCACCCCCATGCAAGTTTCAACCAATGTTTTTAGGCTAGTAATGGGGGTCATAGCCCTAAATAGGATTCTGGGGACCCAATTAGGAATCTGGGATATCCAATGGTGGTACAGTATAGTATTAAATCCCGAGTACAATACTTTTTATTTCAAAGTTAGGAGGGCAGAAAAGCGTTTCGTGCTAAACCTGCCTGATTCTGCTCATGACCACGAGATCGACTTCCTCTACGTAACTAGAGCGTTCGAGCCAATAGGGGAAGACGGACAAGTGGTGGGTTTGCACTGCCCTCACATATGGGGCTACCCACGTATGCTCTCGATTTCGTCTTGTAATTCTTCGTTTACTGCTTTCTCGTAGCCTTTCCGAGCTTTTAACCTTCGTTTTGGGTTTCGATGTTGCAGCTGACAACGCCAACAGAAGGCCCAGACGCATTCCGAGTCACATCCGAACAGAGGACATTAACAGAGTTCTTAATTACACAGGGGAGCCTGGCACCCGAACAGCTGGTAGGGGCCGTGACGCCAACGTGCTACTAGGCTACGACCCTGCTTACAAAGGATTCATAGACAGGAGGTTGGCTAACCCGAGCTCCAGCGGTGCCTCAACCTCAACAGCTCCTCAAGCGCAAAGCTCAGGACTGCAGGCTGAAGTCACGCTTGCCGAACAGTCGGGTGAAGTTAATATTCCTGAGGGCGTCCCTTCAACCCGAGTGGTTCGTAGGAGGTCTAGGCGAAGACAGAACAGGACCGGGCAGGTGACCGAGCAACCCGTTCCCCTTGGCACTACGAGTCAGCCGTCTTCTTCAGGCTACTCCCGATCTCCCCCGGATTTAGGTACGATGGCGCGAGAGCCTCTCAACCTCAGTTCCCTTCTTTCTGTCTCTACAAGGGGACGTGGTGCTTCCCATAGAGTGGCATCCACAGGTGCTCCCCCCCCCCCACCCTTTCGCCGCACTAGAGGGGGGACATCCACGCTGAGACGCGAAAGGGACAGCTCTCTGGAAGCTGAGGACGCTCAGTGGGACAAACGCCCAAGGGCTGAAGACCCGTCCTCTTCCGATGTGCCAGCTGACACAGACGTCAGCCAACCCCAATCGCCTCCTCTCCAAGTGCTTCCCCAAACATGGGCTCCTACTCTTATGAGAGGCGATCGGCCCATTCACGTTGGGGACAGTGCCAGTTCTTCCGAGACGGCATTGGCTCTGGCGCAGGCATTATTTTTGCCTGTGGACATGCAGAAGGAAGCTGCATCGCCAGCTGATAGGCTCGTGTCCACTGGTCTCGTCAGCGGGATTAAGGTAAACAAACTTCCTTTCATAGCAAGAGGCTTTATTTCGACATTTTCTTAACAAAATGTTTGATGTTTGCACAGTTCATTCAAAAGATGATGACTCTGGGGCAAAAGTTCCAGGCTTCTGAGGCTGAAAGAGTCAAGCTGCTGAGCGATAACACAAGGTTGCTCCGAACGGTCACTAGGCGAGAGAGAGAGAGAGAGAGAGAGAGAGAGAGAGAGAGAGAGAGAGACAATGCCAAAGCAAACTATGCTGAGGCCAAAGGCAACTTAGAGACTGCCGAGGACAACCTCAAGCAAGCTCTGGTTGAGATAGACAACACTAAGAAAGCAGCCTTCGATGCTGGATATGAGAAGGGTTTCGATGCTACTACTGCCAGCTACGTCGAACAGATACCGGGCATTCAAGACCAGATCTGGGCCGCGAGCTGGGAGGCCTGTTTGACCAAGGTAGGTGTCCCTGACGACTCTCCACTGTGGGTTGAGAATGATCTCCCCAGTAGCCGTGCAGCAGCAGCTGAGGAGCAGGATGATGCCTCTGCCGATGATGTGGACCAGCAAATCGATGAGTTTGCTGAAGCAGATGAAGAAACTCTGGTAGAGCCACAGGGGCCAGGAACCGAACAAGTGTCGACCCAGGAAGCTGTTGACGAACCTGCCGTTGAGGAGGGAAACAATGCCGCTGGGGGTATTACGGCAGATGCATTCCCTGAGATCCAAAACCTGGATTGAAGTACCCGTTAGGTATAATTAATTCCCCCGAACAACAATGCAGGTCCTATGCGACCGTAGTCTTTTCCAGCCTTGCGAGGCATCTATCTTTGATATCTTTTTTTTTTTTTTGTTTGTAATGAAACAAGTATCTGGCCCTTCGTGGCATAACTTTGCCTTGGCGTTTGTTCGGCCCTTCGTGGCCGTAGTCTGGGTATCTCGTACCTTCTTGTGTTTTGACTATCATAATCTTTTTAGCTTCTATGCAAGTATTTCGTTATGCCTGTTTCGTAGGTTCGTACTTTGTAGAACCAAGCCTTTCGTACTTGATTTCTTGCATGTTCTCATATGCAAGCTTGAATGTTACTAAGTATATTCGTACTTGAGGTGTCTCATACTGTAACGATCCTGATTTTTGGTCGTTAAAAATTTCGTTAAATATTTGAATTTTATTGTTATTACTTGGATTTACCTTTTAATTTCCAAAGTTTGTCAAAATTACATTTTTGCCCCTTGAAAAATTATTTCTTGACGCTTTAGTCCGCTTGGTAAACCTAACTAGTTTTTAACCATCCGGTTGGAGAAACTAAGCTAGGAAGTTACCTAGTTACTTTTGACTAACCGCAAAATGACCGTTTTGCCCCCCTTGAACCCTTTGAACTTTTTGAACCCTTGACTTGGAAATTTAATATTCTTTTTCTTTTAATCAAATTGGTTATTTTCTTTGTCCATTGGACAATAAATGTTAGGGAAACTATTATCCATTGGATAATAGAAACCCCATTTGTTTATATTAAATGTTTACTTTATTAAAGTACTATGAATAGTAAAAAGTAACTTTTTGATTACTTTTTGATTACTTTAAAGTACTTTTTGGATTATTTTATTGCTTAATCTCCCTAGCAACCATTATCCATTGGATAATAGAAGTTAGGGTGGTTATTATCCATTGGGTAAAAGGTTCATCTTTCAACTTAGTACATGGGTTGATTACTTTAATATTTTCTTTTAACCCCATGTGCCAAAGTACCAATTATTTTAAAATAAAAGTTGCCAAGTCACTATTGTCCATTGGACAATAGAAGTTAGGGGATTTATTACCCATTGGGTAATAGGTTTTTCTTCTACCCAAGCACATGGGTCATTAAATTAGTATCCCCATGTGTCAAGTACCCATTATTGGAAAGTACTTAGCCTTTAAAGGCCTAAGATTTCTTAGGTACTCTTGTATTATTCTTTATTGGGATTTTGATCAATTAGTACATGTGTATATATATTAGCATTGTACCCATGTGCCTATTGATTTGTTTTAAATGAGAAAATCTTGCCCTTTAAAATCTCCTTTGATCTCATAGTACCAAAAGTACTATATTTTAATTGTTGTATGCATGTGTGCATATATATATACATGTGTGTGTGTATAAGAGAGAGAGAGAGAGAGAGAGAGAGAGAGAGAGGAGAGAGAGGGCCGAGAGAGAGAGAGAGAGGCCGGAGAGAGAGAGAGGGAGAGAGAGAGAGGAAGATTGGTTTGTACTTCCATGATCTCCCATTAATCTTCCAAATCCTTGGTGTATCTATTTTTCATTGCTAGGAAATCACCTCCATTGTACTCCTTGGTACACCCTGCACTTGTTTGGACCATTAGATCTTGTACCAATATCTTCCTTGCCCACCAAGGATCCATCCTAGCCATTCAATTGATCCAAGATCAATCTTGGTACAAAGGTAGCCATGCAACCCTAGGATTTTTCCTTGATTTGTGCTTAAAAGTTGGATATGAATTGATATACTTCTTGGACACCTAGCAAGCTTCTTAACCCTTGGATCATGTACCATTTCCATCTCAACCATCCCTTGGATCCAAGAATCACCAAGGTACAAGTATAGCCTTACAAGTCTAGGATTTTTCTTTGATCTTCCATAATCTTTTGCCAAGTGTCAAGGTGAGGCTTAGAGTGAGAGAGAGGAGAAGGCCAAGCCCTTTGCCTATAAATAGAAGGCCATTCCAAGCCTTTGAAAGCACACCTCAAGCAATTAGCTCTTCCTTCTCTCTAGAAATCATTTTCTGTTTTCTGGGCAGCCACTGTCCCGTCCGAAAATCCTCTATTTTCTCCTGCTTAGGTTAGTTTTTAGGCTCAACTTCCTTCTGGAAAGTTGTAGAGCACTTCGAAACCTTGAAGTTAGGCTCAAGAATCACCCCAATCCGTTAAGAAATGACCCAGATATTAGCATCCGAAGTTCAGTGAAATTTCTGGAAATTCTTTTCTGGACAGCTTACTGTCCATTGCTTTTTCCCCATTTTTCTCCAACCTAGGTTCGTTTCTAGGATTTACTTTCTTCTCGAGAGTTGTAGAGGGTTTAGAGAGCTTCGTTCTCGACCCAAGAACGACTCTATTCGGCCAAAGATTGACCGAGTTATTGCCGTCCGAAGTTCGGTCCAGATTCGAGGGAAATTTCCACCTAGCTTTGTCGGCCCCGACTAGTTTCGGATCAAGGTAGGATACTCTTGCCTTAACCCTATGTATATGTTAGATCACGTTATCGTCCATTTCAAAGCAAGTTATCTTTAATTACTTTTCATAGCAAGTATTTGTATTTTGATCTTGAAAATGATTATGAGCATGATTATGTGAGTTGTTTGAGTTACTTGTGATATATTATAGAGTTGGATGATCTTGTTGGATTACGATGAATGATTTGTTGTTTACGTATGTGATATGTCCTACCACGGAGTCTTTGCATGTAACGAGACACGAGAATCGAGAAAATAGAAACATGGCACCTAGGGTGTGTTTGAAAAGGTTTAATGTTTTGAAAACCCGCAATGTGGCCGGACTTGCCCATTGTGTGAGGTGTGTGTGTGTTCCAATGGGAAACCGGAGCAGCGGAACCATTGTGAGGGTGTGTGCCAATGGGAACCCGGAGCGGCGGAACCATTGTGCGTTCCCATGGGAACCCGGAGCAGCGGAACCATGGTGAGGTATGGCTTGGTTATCCGCGGTACGGAGCCAATGCAATGTGTGCCAATGGGAACCCGGTGCGGCGGAACCATTGTGAGGATACTCGGGAACCCGGAACGGCGGAACCGAGGTTGGGTGTGTATAGCTTGGTTATCCGCGGTTCGGAGCCAATGCTAAAGATTTTCGAAAGGCTTGGTTATCCGCGGTACGGAGCCAATGCAAATGTTTTGAAAGGTTGTTTTGTAAGTGGAAAAGGAAGACACGGTCTACGATGAGTCGCGTAGGAGAAATCGAGAAATCTTGGACACCAACGTTAGACGATTAAACGAATATGATTATGTGATTGTTAGTTGTAAGGTTGGTGGGTAAGATTTTCCTATTGAGCTTTCGTAGCTCACGGTGTTGCCTTGTGGTGACCCTGGCATATTATATTGGTGGCGACGCCGGTATAATGTGTCAGACCTTGTAGATGTTCAAGATGGACCGTTCACTTGGAGGCGCCCGGAGCTGAGGAGCTGGCTTGGATGAACAAGCGAGAGGAGCTGTAGTTAGGAAATCTTAGTTTCCTTTCCTTGTTGAATAATTGTACCTCTTTGAAGTATTTATAATGTAATAAACTCTCTTTATTATGTAATAAATGCTTCTTAACGTACCCTGATTTTGGGGGCGTTACAGCTTGGTATCAGAGCTTTAGGTTCAACCCTCGGCTATGGGTAGAATGGGTAGAACCATGTAGAACCTTTAGCTAGTTTTGCCCGTTACACAAACGTGAATTGATTTTCAAGTTTACCGTCCCAAATTGGGTGGAATTCTGTCAAAACAATCTTCGGATTGAAGCAAGGCGCGGAAATTGGCAGTACCGCCGAGCTGGGAATTCCCGAACAATTGGATGATGACTTAAATCAAGGATCGAATGTGGAACGAAGAAATCTGAAAAGTTTTCCTTATGGTTTTTACTAAAAATTATATATTTTCAAAACGTACTATTGAAGTTTTTCGAAACCCTCGATCGATCTGCTAGTCGAAGCCTATCGACCTAGAAATGTCGTAGAGAGGATAACCGCCCAGCGCTTGGAGGATCCCAGTTTTATTTGACTTCATAATAGTTCACCCCTTATTCCATTAAGGCTAGATTATAACCTTCCTTATTGTTATAGATGTCAAGCATACAACGAGGAGGACGCCCACCTTTCGCCCCGAGTGCTTTGGCCAATTATCGCTCATTGCTAGCACCTGAGTACGTAGGACCAACACCCCTACCAGAAGATGACATGGAGCTCTATGAGGTCCCAATCACTTGGGAGATACCCTCGCCAGTTGCAGTTCCTGACAACCCTCCGCCTGCCTTAGTCCTTGCGCCGCCTGTGCAAAACTTCAAGCAACCCCATGATTATCTCATGTTTGACCTGGAGATAGAAGCTGCGATACGAGACCTCTCTCAGTACTATCCAGAACCAGTGGAGGAGCCAACCATCCCGACTATGGAAGAACTGCTTGCACAAGAACATGAGCACCTTCTTAGGGAAGAGACTGCAGCTGAATGGAGCTACGAGATGTGGTTGAGGGAAGCCTTCGGAGTCAACCTACCCTAAGATATTGCATTGGCAGTATTAAAATAAGGATCCTGATAGCCCGAGTTGCCTTTTAAGCACTTATGCTAGGAGAGCCATGTAGTATGATGTGTAGGATTGTCGTGTGGAATTGCCTCAGCTTGTAGTAGGAAGTTTGTTTGGCATGTTATTCTATAGTAGAATTCAATGCTTTCTGCTTGTAACTTCCCACTTATCTATGAAAAATCTTGTTGGTTTTTAAGAATATTGTTGCGTGCTACTCCATTGTTTGTTTCTCATTTTGAACGCAAGGAAATAGTTTAGTTAAAACCTAAACCTTCCCCTTTTCAATTTACGCTCGTAGATGGTGAACCGACGGAGTGGACTAGGGTACGAAACCGGTGATTCCTCTAACCCTAACCCTAACCCCGACCTCGCTCAAGTCATACAAGCGCTCGTGACCGCTCTGAACGCTGCCCGCCAAAACCCAAACCCGAACCCTAACGACGAGCCGATGACTCGAACCCGTGCGATGAACGAGTTCTGCAAGCGTCGACCCCCGACTTTCAACGGTGATACCAACCCGACCGTGGCCGAAGCATGGCTGAAGGAAGTCAAGGTGATCATGGACACCTTGGAGATCACTCGTAATGGAGACCGTGTGGCCTTAGCCACGTACCAGCTGAAGGGAGAAGCCCGCTATTGGTGGGAGCTGATGGAGGCCACTCATGACGTAGCCGCCATAACCTTTGCTCAGTTCGAGACGCTGTTTCTCGATAAATACTTCCCCACGCCTATCCGCTTGGCTAAGGAACAAGAATTCAACAATCTGAAGCAAGGAACGATGACCGTGACCCAGTATGCGGCCAAGTTCGAGGAGCTATCCCGCTACGCCCCGGATGCCGTTGCAATCGAGGACAAGAAAGCGAGGAGGTTCGAATGGGGACTAACGACAGCTAGAAGAGCTGTGGTAGCTCAGGCCTTCCCCACCTATACCGGTGTGGTGAAATGTGCCCTGCGACTGGAGAGTGAGGAGAACGACTTCAAGACTCGATGGAGGAAGGCGACCAGCAATGCCAGTGGGCCTATCCGAACTCAGACATCCAATGGCAACCGTGGACCCTACCCTGCCAAACCCTTTGCTTCGAGTCAAAGCAACCAACCCTGGAAGACTGCAATTCCCGGAAGTGGCGAGCAGAAGAGAGGTGGTCGAGACATAGCGACAGTTCAATGCTTCCACTGTCAGGCTATGGGACACTATAGGTGCGACTGCCCCCAGCTCCAAAGGGAGAGGATTGGAAGCTTTGAAAATCAGAAGGATCAACAACCTGAGCAGGCCAGTTTTGTGAAGCAAAACTCTGAGGGCCTATCGCTGCAGCAGAATGGGCAGAACAAAGGAAAGCAGCCCGTGGGATTCCAGCAAGGCGCTGGAGGGCGTATCTTTGCGCTACGAACTGAGGAACAAGAGCAGGATCCTTCTGTGATCCAAGGTACGTTACTATCTGCGTACAAGCCTTGTTAGACTCTGGTGCATCGCATACCTTTATATCTCCTGCCTGCATATCTGCACTAGCACTAGAAACAGAATCCCTAAAGTGCGTGTATGAAAGAAACATCACCGTTAGGGGAAAGTATAGCTGTTAGTCTAGTGTGTAGAGAATGCGAACTAGAAGTAACTAACTCGCGACCTTCGAGTGGTCGATATGGCGGATTTTGACGTAATTTCGAGGATGGACTAGCTATCGACTCATCAAGCAGTCATAGACGGCCATCAAAGGATGGTAACCGTGTAAACCCCGAAGGGACTTTTTCCAATTTAAGGGGGATAGACAACGGTGAGCCCGACGACGAGAAGATCAAGCCCGACGACGAGAAGATCAAGGAGGCAGAACCAACGATTTGGATTACTAGCTAGTCTCTAGTAGGAAGAAGCCAATAGAATGGAAGTGGGATTTCCACACATCGTGTGCGAGTTTGCCGATGTTATCCTAAAGAACTTCCTGGCTTATCGCCTTAAGGAGAAATAGACTTCTCTATAGAACTTTAACCGAGTGTTGCACCAATCTCTACGGCGCTGTATCAAATGACCCTGCAAGCTAAAGGAGCTTATTGAAGGAGCACGAAGGACACTTTCGAATGGTACTACAAGTACTCTGAGATAGCCAACTTTAGACCAAGACTAGTTCTGGCTCGAGGTGGTTAAGTTCTTGGGGCGCGTGGTATCCAAGGACGGAATCAAGGTCAAAGTAGTACTGGATTGGAAGCAGCCGCTAGAAGTTGACGCTGCCAAAGGCTTATTTTTCCATGATAGCAATGGTTCTTTCAGTGCTTTTGCGAATATTGAAGAATATCGTACGGATTGCCTGCTGATTTAGCCCCGAAATGAGGATGGAAGTTATGCTGCTTAGATGAACCCGTTGTTTCCTACTTTTGGAAATGGGTTTAATATCGTTAGGTGGAGAAGGATCATGCTAAGGAAACGTTTGTAGGATTCAAGCCGCACGATGATTTGGTAGACGTTTTGCATTTGGCGTTGGAATTTCGAAGGAAACTTTAACGAAGGTCAACGACGAGACAAGCTATTCGACGGCGGAAGCAACTTCAAACCCATCTCGTTAAGCAAGTGAGAAGGCTTAATTTGATTGATGGTGATCTACTCCTATTTTTTAAGAGGGATAGCCGATGATTCCAAGATCGGTTTAGCAACCTAGTCTAACCTGTAGACGCGCGCCAATTTCGGGGACGAAATTGTTTTAAGG